>CADDXX010000465.1:441230-490588 GCA_902810485.1 Alauda arvensis
TTTTTTTTTTTTAATTGGGTGAATTACAGTGTCAAATGATCTGATTTCACTGCATTTTATGTAAATTTATTTACTTAGTGGCCTCTGGGCTCCATGCTGAGCTTGGAAAATGTACTTCTCAAAATTATTAATAATTAACCAGAGCTCCTGCACCACTGGAAGTTGTTACTCCACTCTCATTTTAAACAGTCCAGGAATATTTTTTTTTTTTAATGCATGTTTCATATAAATTGCCACTTAGGGGAAAATAAATGTTCAGAGCAGTGACTGCCTGAAGTCATAAAGGCTCACACGTAGCGAGCTGATTTTTATTAGAAACTGCATTTATGCTTTTCATTATTTAATAAATAATCGTAAAAAGGACTGGTTTCAAAATAGCAGCAGCCTGATGTGTCCAGACACCCKCAGAGCTGCACAGGAGGGAGCAACACCAAAAATTCCCAGSKTAAATCCCACCCCAGGAGCAGGCTCAGGAGGTCCCCACACCCCAAACACACTGGGGAGGGYCTGAACTCCTGCCCAGATCTTCTCCTCACCACCCACAGGAGCAAATGGGAACTTTTTTGGACAAATTATTGTGTAAAAAATAATAAAAAAAAATTGAATTTTTTTTCAAAGTATCAAAAAGGCTGGAAGTTCAGACACCTCGATCCACACTAAATTCAAAATGCCAGGTGCATTTTGGAATACATTTGTCAATGAAATACACCTTTTCCAAAGAGATGAGGGAGGTCACAGGTGAGGGGGAATATGCATGGGGAGGAAGAAGCCTCAACACAGCACAGGTACAAAGAGGCTGGGACTTTTCCATGTCCAGGAATGGAGGAGTGGAGGATCCAGCACTGATAAATCCTKGTAGAGTCGGGAGGGGGAAGAAAACAACAAAGCTTGTACAGGAGAGGTGACCTGGCTGCTTTAGGGACAAACAAACTCTGGAACAAAGACAGCAGAGCAGCCACATCATCCAGCCAAGGGAAAAATGGGAAAAACCCATTCCTGGGGAGGGATTACAGCCCCCCAAATCTCCTCAGCAAGGTGTGACATTCTCTCCCAGGTAAAGCAGCACCCAACCCTTGTTCCCACTGCTGGTTATTCTCACCTGGTCCATTTTCCATGGGGATTCCAGCAGCTCCAGCTCCACGCCCAGCCCAGTTCAGGAGTGGGCAGCACAGCCTGTGCTCCTGTCCCACACGAGGGGCTGTAACAGCACTGCAGAGCCCCCCCAGCCAGTAATTCCAGCCCAGACTGGGAGGGAAAGCTGATTTGCCAYCAGGATAATCAGCAAAGAGGCACCTCCTGTTCCTGGTTTGCTGCAGGAGGAACCATCAGGGATGTCCCAGCTCAGGTGCTGTGGCAGCCACAGCTGCCCTGGCCCCACCCTCCCACTCCTCCTCACACCCCTGCCTCTCACCCCAGCCCAGGGGAAGCACAGCTGCCAAAACCAGTGATTTCTAGAGTTTTAAAGTCAATAAAAGTACTGCAAACAAGTTTTGGGACTCTCAGATAAAACCAGGGGGTAAAAGGAAAAACAAAGAAACAAACAAATCCACAAAAAACAAAACAAACAAACAAACAAACAAACAAACAAAAATCCACCCAAATTCGGGGTACTGCTGCCTGTTGTCTGGTTTGAAATATTCCTGCCCCAATGTTCCAAACCAATGGTGGAGAAGATGCTGCAACCCCCAGGCTGGGAGGGATAGGAAGCACAGAAATACAAACTCTACAGAAAAAAAAAAAAAACATTAAACACAAAGAGTGGTGTTTTTTTACAGAAAAGCCCATTTTTACATGCAGGGCATGGGTGGGGCAGCTCTCCTGGGTGTGTTCAGGCACATCCTGTGGGCTCCAGGCACGGTAAGAACGACACCCAAGCGTTGTTAAATGAGGCAGAGAGCTCTGCAGAGCTCACACATCTCAGCAGTGGCRGTGCTGGTGTCCCCTGGGGGCTCCAGGGACTCCTCTGCCTTCCCAGCTCATCACCACCTGCTCAAGTGGAAAAGTGCTGACATTTCCATGGGAGACCCAAGAGCAGAGTGAAATGTGTGAGCATTAGAAGGAATGCTCTGYCCCCAAAACAGGTCTAATAACGACAACTTTGTCCCAAAACCAAAATATCAAATATTTTCAAATCATTAACCAGAGCTCCTGCACCAGTGGAAGCTGTTGCTTCACTCTCATTTTAAATAGTCCAGGAATAATTTTTAATGCATGTTTCATATAAAATTGCCTCGTAGAGGAAAATAAATCCCGTATTTTATCCTTGAACCTCTGTGAGATCTGCTCGCACACACCTGCTGGTGGCAGCAGCACCTGGATTCTCACTCCAGTGAAGCACATGATTGTGGGACTTCCTCCTCCCCACTGTGCTGCTGAAAGAAGTGTAAATCTCATTATTCCGGGATGTGAATTACAATAAAACCTTCTTGGGATGCCCTTGATGCCTCCCTGGAAGGTGAGTGCCTGTTAGCACAGGCCTGCACTCCCTCTGAGGGGATTCTGTTCTTGCAGGTGAAGAATGAATTTAAAAAGTCCTGAGGCCTTTCCTGCTGAAGTGAAGCAGCTAAAAACACGTGGTAAAAAAAGAGAATGTCTTTCACTGAAATACAGTGAAATACACTCAGAAAAAACAGAATATTCCAGTGAAATAAACTCAGAAGCCATACCAGCATCAAGGGTGATGCTCAACACACCCAAACATTAACCAGATCTTTCAGATTCCTGTTAAATCTATTAAAAATGGATTTTTTCAACAACATCAGCTGCCATGGATTTGTGTGCTGTCCTTCAATGAGTCCTCAGTGTGGCTGTTCCAGGTGTCAGGAGGGGGAATTTGTGTTCACCTGCAGAACCTCCCCCTTGGACAGAGCAGAATTAATCCCAGAGCAGAGCAYTGGGGATGGGCAGAGGGGAGGGAGTGATGAAAAACCAAGGCATTTTCCTTGGCATTAGTGACAGAACCAAGGGATTTTCCTTGGCAAACAAAGCCCATTTGCTAAATTCCTATAAAATGAACACATATAGATTTCAGACTCTAAGCCCAAGTTTAGTTTTCTTAAAAAAAAAACCAACAATAAAAGTTACTGGGTTTGTGTGTGCCTGGATATTTGTAAGATTACCAATATTCTGGTGATCTTTAATGAAGAGGAGCAGAAACTCTGTGTGCAGGGAGGTTTTGTGCTGCTAACAGGTGAATAAAGGCTGTGAGAGGTTTGTATAATATGTAAGGTGATGTTTGGTCCAGGAGAGGATCACCTGGAATCACTGAGGAATTGGAATCCAGGCTGTTTGCAGGTCAGCTTCATCCTGCTTTGCTGTCATACCTAGAAGGCTGATGATCCAAGGTGTCCAAAAATCCCAGTGAAAGCCAAGGGCAGCTCAACCTTGGTGTGAAACCAAAAGAAAAAAACCCCACAGGTCCCAGAGCGGGCTGTGAGTCACAATTAAATCAGATTCCCAGCAAACAAACAGCACCAAGTGATACAAGAATCAAACAAAACCTCCAGATCAGACAAAAGAAACTTTCTGATTGCAGCCAAGGCTTTTGAAGATTACATCAAGTCAAACTTTTATTAGCAAAGTTGTGTTTCATGTAAAATGGAAATCTCTTTTCAAACCGTACGTGCACATCTGCGTGGTACAAACAGCAACTACAGTACAACACGTTCCTCTAAACTTTAATCAATGCACACCAACATTTAGCTCCCAAAAAAAAGAAGTACCATTGTGATGGTGACACCACGTTTGCTTTGATCTTTTCCTCATGAAATGACAAAGTCCCTTGTTTAAAGTCAGAASCGTAACAGAATGAAAACATGAGCAGACAGAATGCAGAATGCTTTGGCTCAAAGCCCCCGAGGGGCTCCTGCCTGGAAACAGAACAAATCAGTGCAAGATCACTTGAGATTTGACATGAGAGATCCAGAGCTGCCATGTAAACATGTCCTGCCACTCCAGCGTGGTTTGTACCTTTGTTTTTTTGTGTCATGAGCACTGACAGAGGTGCAGCTGAGGGTGTGAGCCACAAAGGGAATTCTCCATGAGGAATTTCCTTTTTTTCTATCTGTTCGTACAGGTAAGCAAAAACTAACCTAAATACACATCTCATCTGCAAAATAATGGCTGTGAAAAATGCTGCTGAGGTTTCCTCTCAAAACTCAAGGAGCAGTGAATGTTATTCTAACTTTTCTTTACAAAATGWGGAATCACTGTTTAAAAATCCTACCTTTTTTTTTTTTTTTAATATAGAAAGATTGTGCTACTGTTTGCTTTCATGTCCAAAATAATATTGGCCTGAAAACTTTGATGAAAACATCTTGGAGTCAATGGAAGCAGTTAGCAGGAAAAGAGCCACCCACTGGAATTTGTGTAACATGAACAAATATCAATCCTTACATGATTTGCTAATTAGATCCATTTCAGATGTGAGTTAAAACGAAGGTTTTTTTAAAATGTTTTTGTACATGAACACACGATTTTATCTGGAGGGGGAAAAGCCATTTTCTGATTTGATTCCTAATTCTGCTCTTCCTAAAGATCCAGCCCCAGCAGGGTTTTCATGCCCAGTGCTGTGTTTTGATCCTGCTGGAGTGCAGAGCCACGAGGGTTTCTGGAGGTTGGATCCCCTGATTTTGCCAGGGAGGGAAGCTGGGGCTGTTCCTGCATGTTCTTGATTATGTCATTTTAATATATGTATATATATATATATATATATATATAAATTAGAAAAAAAAATTAATCCACACCCAATCAATATTATTCTGCTCTGAGAATCCAAACAGCTCCTTTGGAAGAATGGACAGAGGGTTTTTTTTCCCCACTATTTAGGAAGAGCTGATTTCATTTGCTCAATCTTATGCACAATCAAAACTGCACAACTTTTTCAGCAAGACCCATCCCTCTCTTCTTCCAGAGGCTGCTTAAATCCCCAAACCTGCATCCCTGGGGCCAGGGAAATGCCTCCTCCCTGATGGATGGAATTTCATCCTGGCTTGACTTGGATRTCAAATCTGAAAGTGCCATTTCCCCTCTCATGTGTCAGAACCAAAAGGAGCCACAGCCATGGCATGGGATAACTCATAATTCCCTGTTCTGCTCCCAGGGCTGCACCTCCCAGCAGGCACCTGGAATTCCCTGCTGGGTTTTCATTAATGAAATCACCAAGGATTTCAAGGATTTCCAGCAGCTCTTTTTAATAAATATTCCTGGCCAGAAAAGAAAAAGAAAAAAAATCCAAAAAAGCCCCAAACAAACCAACRCAAAGATTTAATACTCAAAGCACTATTTCAGAATAAGGGGTGATTTTTGGGGCTGTCCTGTGCAGGGGCAGAAGTTGGACTTTGATGACCTTTGAGTCCCTTCCAACTCAGGAGGTTCCATGAACTGCAGTGCAGTTGGTGACACTTTTATYGAGCTCCCTGGTCACACTTCCTCTCACCTGTCACACACCAAGACARAAACACAGCTCCTTGCAATGACAAAAAAATCCTCAGGGAAACCTCAGCTTGCTCTGTTCACTTTTGAAAAAGGAAATCTGTAAAAAGCCATCACTGTCCTGCACTTTGCAAGTACTTGGGTCACTGGTATGGGATGGGATAATTTTTGACTGAGGGCAGAATTCCACTCACCTTTTTACACTCTCAGGCACAGCCTGAATGGGGCTTTTRGGGTTGGCTTTTCCCAAATAGAGGTTACATTAAAAGCCCTTAGAAGCTCCAAATAAAAACCCAAAAAGAGGCACAGATAAGCAGAAGCTTGAGCACCAAAGGTTTCCAAAAACTGCCAAGGAGCAGAGGGAGCCATGGGGGATCCACAGGGAAAAATCTGCATTTCCCTGGGCTTTATTGTAGCCCTTGCTGGAAAGTCAGAACCACGTGAGTAATTCTTGCTTCCTCTCTCTCTTCCACTGAAATCATGGAGGAGCCATTTGGGGATATTTGCCTAATTGCTATCAGGATGCCACACAGCTTTCAGGATCTATTCCTCCTGCAGGAACTACTTAAAAACCTTGAGAATGGGAGTGACAGAAGAAATGAAGCCAGGGTCGATGCTCTACTCAAAACAAGCAGATTCAAAAATACAAAATGCTATTAAAAAGAGATTCGGGAGATTCCAATACAAAAAGACCAAAAAAAATGTGCTGTACAGCTCGGCTGAGTGAGTGTTGGAGAGGCAGAGAACCAGATTYAAACCAGCATTCAGTCAACAAAACAGCAAAGCAAACTCTACCATMATATTTTCTCTTTGCTTTTGTTTGTTTTTTTGTTTATTTAACAGTGAATAGGCTGCAAAGAAATGAACTCCTGAAAGTCAGGYAGGTCCAGTTCAGGTGATGCTGGAATGGTGTGAGGTCTGGATGATTCCTATRCACACAACTCCTTCTGCAAACTAATTCTGCTGGTCCAAATCCWTATGGAGAAGCAATTCTAATTCCTACACAGCTATACAGACCCATGCTAGCAACATGTCTCAGCTCCAAATAAAAACCAGGCTGCTCTGGACTTGTGTCAATATTAATAATCATATGTACAACGTCTCCATGAAATGCTGGCTAGCTCACAAATATACAGATATGAGACAGACACCAAGGAGTTTGCTCAGAAATGCAGCTTGCAGCTGGGGAAAATGAAAAAATCTCTCGAGTGATGGTGGATGGGAACCCTGTTTTGCCTTGCCACAGGAAAGAGCTGCAGCTTCACTTATTTAAGGAAATAGTGCCAGCTACTGGGCAGCAGCTTCACCCACACTCACAGTGGGTAAGGCTGCATTTCTAAGTATTGGTCATTGAAGTCAGCTGTAACCACTAAAACAGTTTTTTTTTTAATATCATACACAAAGGGGTTCAATTCTTTAGGAAAAATTATACAACATATAGAATATATTTCTCTGGTATTTTAAATGCTAATTTTCCTCACTGTGCCACTTTGCAGAGTAACTGTTTTTGTTGGTGCAAAAGCTATTTTAAATTCTAATTTTCCTCGTTGTGCCACTTTGCAGAGTGACTGTTTTTGTTGGTACCATAGCCATTTTAAATTCGAATTTTCCTTGTCATGCCACTGTGCAGAGTAACTGCTTTTGTTGGTACCATAGCTATTTTAAATTCTAATTTTCCTCGTTGTGCCACTTTGCAGAGTGACTGTTTTTGTTGGTACCATAGCTATTTTAAATTCTAATTTTCCTTGTCATGCCACTTTGCAGTCACCTGTTTTTGTTGGTGCCACAGCCTTGAGGTCACGACCAAAGCCTTGAGGGAATTTTACACACAAACCTGTGACAACAGCCCTACAGGCCAAAATTCCTACACAGAGAAACATATTCCATGCCTAAGGAACACCTGGAGCAGCAGGTGAGGATCCAGATGTACCACAGAGAAACTCTGCTTTGCCCAGACTGACACACCGTGTCGAACAAAGCATTATTCTGTTTTATTGAGAAAACACACAGAAATWAGGATGGGAAAAAATTCATCTTTTAGTGGCAGTGACTGGTTTTTTTTGTGTTACCTGGATGTCAGGACATTCCTGACTGGCTCAGCTGGCAGCCAGCCCCCGGGCACRGGTGGGAGCTGAGCAGAGCTCACCCAGGACAAACAGCACAATTAAACACTCGCTTTAGGCGTGGAGAGGAAAAGTCGCCGTGGAGCTCCCAGTGCTTTCCACYGATCCTTTCTCCTTAGATCCAGAATAAGCTCCAATAAATGAACCATCTTCATTGAACATGCCATGCTCCCCTTCTCCATAATCTACCAGACTATCAGCACTTCCAGTGGCTTTAATGTCCCCGTTAAGTGACTGCAGGCTGCCTTTCAGCGGCTTTTCATCGCTGTCACTACAAAATAAAGAGAYGCCTTTCCAAAAATCCGCCTCGCACGGGCAAGGAGGGAAACTGCTCTTGGCTTGGGAAGGGGAGARTGAGGCTGKGAGGGGGTCAGTGAGGCTGGTGTGRCMTCTGGGTCCTGCCCTGGGTGATGCCCACACACCCCGAGCCCCCCCAGGCAGGATTTTGTCATTATTCTAATAAATTAATTGGTTAATGGTTATCAATTATCATTATATCATTATCAATACCCATCTATTTGGGGGTTTTTTTTTGTCCCTTTTTGCCTTGGGCAGGACAGAAAGGGGAAAGGAAAGGGAATGTTGGAAAGGACTGGAGTGAAATACAGAAAATATTGTGTTTTCTGTTCCAGCCACCAGGGCTGATGTCAAGTGTTTGGAACCTCTTAGAGGAGACACTTCTCATTTTACAACACACTGGACAACATTCAGGGCCAATTTACTTCATTTTCCTTTTGAGGTGGGTGGATGAAGTGATCCCACCTCAGTGGGTCACACCTCACTGCTCTGGGAGCATCTCTTTGAGTTTAAATGACCAATAAAGGTGTTTTCCTCGCTTTTTTCCTGCTGTTGTTTAATTTTTGGAGTTTCTCTCACTGCAGTTTGCCTCTGCTAAAGGGGAGGAACTGGGAAAAACAAAAGCAGAAGGAATATCTGCATCTGCAGTCTTTGCTCAGGGGRAGTTCCAGCAAAAAGGACAGGCCCACCACCAAAATTGTGGGAAAAAGGGGAATTCTGCTGGCCATTCCTCCTAATGGCATCACRGGAGAGGAACAAGAACAGCCTGGACAGGACATTTGAGGGGAAAGAGAACACATTAAGAAGTTACATAAATAAAATTAAATTAGGCCTCTGGATTAGGGACATCATTACTCAAGAACAGCCCTTGCTGGTAGTGCCAACTCAGTGTCAAATCTTTGGCAATTTTATCTAAGGAAGGACAGAGAAATGAACCTGAGCTTCATTTTTTTTTAGGATTCAATATGTGCATAAAAAAACACAGAAAAAACTCACTACTTCTCTGCACAGGGCATTCCTCCTCAGGAAAAAAGACAAGTTTGGATTTCAGGGGGAAAGGAGGGGGTCAAAGTTATTAACCTCAGGGCTTTTCTTACCTTTCTAAATATTTGTCCCATTAGAAAGCATTAAAAATTAAATAAAGATGAAATTATGCAGAAAAAAAAAAGGCCCTACTCCAGTACAAATAATGTAGTATATATAAGTGGGATTCCAACAGCAATTTTATGYTCTTAAGGGCAGCAACACCAGTTTTGCAGCATGGTTCTTATATCTTTTTCTTTGTATCACAATTATGTATTGCTAGAATTCTTAGCTATTTTAAAACAGCCAAAGTGGTTATTTCAATTCTCCTACAGGGATTTCTGCAGAGAGATGTTTGGTTTTTAAATATTCTTTACCATATTGCAAACTTTTCTTTGTTTTTTTTCCCCAAAATGACCATTCCCCATATTACATTATTTGGGTCTGAGTTTCAAAAACCCACTGAAGACACAGAATTCAATCCAYTGACTTCAGTGGGCTTTCCAGCAGCACCCCAAATTATCATATATATTTACATTATTCATACAATGCTAATTAAAAAGAAAAAAAAACAAACAAAAAAAGTGAAAAATAACCACCAATACATCAACATTTCCTTACATCCCAGCTTGGATGGATTGAAAGATACTGGATATACCTTGARTATTCCTACTCTTATCCACTCCTATGAGGTTTGCTTTGAAAATGAAAAACAGCATTAATTGCATGCCATAAAAATGTCCCGAATCATGATGGCATTTGCAAACAAACAAAACCCCAAGAAACACAAAGGCTGGTGAAAGCAGGTCCTATTTACCTATATTCCCCAAAGATTTCATCTTTTATTGATTGAGCTTCGGGATCTGGATGCAAATCTTCTTTTTCTTTCACTGTGCAAATAAAATAAAGGACASATCTCTGTGTTGTATTCTGCCACGGGTCTTTCCTTTTCCCAGGGGCAATGGGAAAATCATCTGGACACAACCTGGGAGCTTCCAAGAGCTTGGGACCATTTTTCCTCATTTATTATTAGCTAGGGTTTATAGAATCATGGAATGGTTTGGGTTGGAAGGGACCTAAAAGCTCATCCAGTGCCACCCCTGCCATGGGTAGGGACACCTCCCACTGTCCCAGGCTGCTCCAAGCCCTGTCCAACCTGGCACTGAATGTTTGCAGAATGGAGCATCCACCACCTCTTCAATACATTCACCCAAATCCTTGCTCACTGCTTGGAAAACGACAGAGGTAATTTTTTGGAAAATGAAACTGCCCTGTGGAAGCTCTGCCCACGTGTCCAGCAGCAGCTCCCAGGTGGAAAGGGAGCAGGGGAGTCCTGCYAGCAAGGATGAAATGCTGGAACATTCCAGCAGTGCTCTGTGACCAGCACACAGCACAGCCCCACTGATATTCATTAAAAACCCCTTTTGTGGGTATTTATCAAAAGCCACAAACCCTAATTGGATGTTTGTGCTCGAAGCCTTGCAGCCCCCGGAGAGAAACCTCTGAAGGATGGTGGTTATTAACGCAGGGAAAGGACAATCAATCCATTTACCTGAGTATTTGCCTCCTTTATTCCTCCTGACGAAGCAGATGGTGAGCAGCAGCAGGGTGAGCAGGGCGATGGCACACATCAGCCCGATGAACCAGCCCTGGGTGGAAATCCCCTCGTAAATGCCAGCGTAGGCTTGGGGAGGTGGCAGAGGAGGGAAAAAGGGACAAAATTAATCGGGGGGAAAGGGCAGCACCCCGTGATAACATGAACACATCACATTCCTCTCTGGATCTTAATGGGATCAGCCTGTCACTACTCGATGGTGTTCAGTGTGTGACGTGTGGGACTGGAGGGTGACAGGGGACAACACAGACACTTGGCAAGGTGGCTCTGAGAGAGCAGCTGACTCACAGGGTTAGCAGCACACAGCAAAGCTGAGCWCAGAGTTGTTAAGGCTCCCATGCAAAAGCAGTCTGGGGAAAGAGAGAGGGGTAGAAGTGTCCCCAGGACGTGCAGATCACCGAGCTGGATGTTAATGGGGTTTATCACAGCTGCCCTCTCACACTGCACAGGTGTGCAAAGGTTTGGGATGGCTCCAGGTAAAGCACAGGGCTCAGCCAAGAACCTGGGATGCGTTTGTGCTGCCCTGGGATTCGACTGCAAGGGCCAACCTCAACCCCGGGGCACAGAGCGATGGATTTGGGACACTCACGATGCACAGGATGGAACCTCAGCCCCATTCACACGGGAAAAACAAACATTCAGCACCCTTGAAGGGCTTCGTGTCTCACCTCTCCCCCTGGTCTCAATTACATCTTCAAAAATGCTATTGTTATCCACCCAGTTCTTAGTCACTAGGCGGATTGTGTACTCAGTGCCAGGCTCAAGGGCCTCGCTGGGCTGAAACTTTGGGGTGGGCTTTAGTGCTTCTGAAATCCTGCCGCTCCCTTTACCTACGGAATGCACACATCCAAGGCAAGGCATTAGTGGCGTTTGTGGACAGRAAAAAAGCCTAGGAAATGCAGAGTTACAAACAACAGGAACACAACAGGTCATTTGAAACATTTGGCATCAGGCAATCTGATTTTCCAAGGSAAAAAAAATACCCCCAAACATTCCCTCTGTTTGGTTTTTAATGTTCCATCATTATCAGCAGCAGGCTGGAGTAATCCCGATGTTTTGGGAAGAGGGTTGTACATCTCCCAGGATGGAAGTTAATATTGATGGGGGATTATGGATCTGCCTTAACTAATGCGTGCTTAAAAAATTACAACTTGCAAACGGGCTTGCTTTGTRCGGATAATCGGGGGTTTGATGCTTCTCCCATTGAACTGAGCTCAGCAGGGAGGCACAGACAGCTTGTTAGCTGGATATGGATTCTTCTGTGTCTCCCAGAAAAAAATTAACAGCAGGATTTGTCCTTGCTTCTCCCCTGACAGTGATTTTCTTTGTCCTTTTAAATTCCACAATGCCTGCRCAAAGCACCGGCTTAGAAACGACTCAACAATTTGCCTGTAAATGGATATTCAGGCATTTAAGTGGTGCTGACGAGTTTAACATTCGATTAGGAGAAGGTAAATTCCAGCAGTTCTGGCTATGGAGCCTTGCTGGTGGCAAAACACCTCCTGTAACCCTGTCTGCRTTCAGATTGYSKGCATTCAATAAGATTTTTCAGAGCRGCTTCTGTGGAAAGCAGGAAAAAGGACATTGCAGCAGCTGAGAATCACTGCCTGGACATGAACAGCCTGCTCAGGCAGTTCAGAACTGAGTGTGACACTGAGGGATCCCTTACAACGTGGGAGTGTCCCTGTCCTCGATGGCAGGAGAGAAACTTGGGGGGCTGCACTTAATGGAAATAATTCCTGAATTGTTCTCAGTTGCCTGATTTGCCTGTTTTGTCCAAAGCCACCTCAACTAAGGCTGGAGCACAAAGCATCATCTGGAAATTAGCACTGGCAGGGCAACAATGCTCATTAATACTTCAACTAGTAAAAAAAGCAAAGCAAGAAGCTGCTGGAGATTAGGGCTGAGTTGACAGCTGAAGGGAGAAAAAGRAAAAAAAAGATTAAGACAAATCCAAGCACAGTCAAAGCAGCAGTTCAGGGTAAGTTTTTCAAGGCAACTCTCCATGTATTCCAAAAAAGCAGTTAAATGAGCAGACCACTGGGACCCAGAGAGAACACATCCAGCTGAGACACTGCTGGTACTGAGGCACAGCTCATTAGCATAAATTAACCCATCTCTCAGTAATTTTTGCTAAATGAAGTATGTGAAACCCAGCTATGGTTCTTAATCACACTACACAAATGAAGCAACGGGATACCACAGGTACATTTTAATTACATGCTCTRAAATCAAGGCATCAGAAAAATGGGAATATTATCTATAAAGGGACAGGAATGGATGTGAACCTTCCACCCAACCCAACCAAGTACCACTTGTGCATGCCATGGTAACTGCATGGTCCAGAGTGTGCATCACACCACCAGCCTCCCAAGGAACAATTTCTCCTGAATTCCTGGGAAGCAAATCCTAAACCCTGAGCTCCTGGCAGGTGGTTTGTGGTGCATATTCTTAAACCTCTTAAACCTCTCTGCCTCCTGTTTATTCCCAGCTTGTGGCAGCCACCTTCTGAACCATCAGCTCTTTGGAGAAGCAGAAAGAGGGAAGTGAGATGGCTGGAAAAAAATCCCTTTTCCTGTCCATGATTGCTCTGTGTGATGCTGCAGCTCCCACTGTCCTGGCACATGGAGCAGCTCAGGGCTGGGATGGACATTTTGGGATGAGGATGAAGCCAGCCTAACCTGGCACTGGGGATTTACCAACAGCTCTCCATTCATCATCTCCTAACCCATAAAACTCGTTTTTTTTTCCCTTTAAAAACACTCAGAACAGGTGTTCTGGGTGATGATGAGGTTTCTTTCCATGTCATTTCTTCCTGGTCTGTGTGGCACAGCCAACAAGGGCCCTACAGAGGAGAAAGCTTTGCTAAAGGGGGCAGGTTTTGTGTCTGGGATACAAAAAGCAGCGTGGCCTCCTGAAAAATAAAAGCAGAGACACACAGACAAGGCAAAACTCCACCTTCTGGAAGGCCAGGAGCATCCTGAAATCTGCAGGAATTAGCTGCAGAAAATTGAAAGCTGTTGGGTCAGGTTTTTAATCTCCAATGAGGGAGAAGGAGCATTAGTAATAAAGGCATTTCACCAGCACTCCTCATCTTCCCCCACGATTTATCAGCCACACCAGGGGACTTGCATGAACATTAAACACTGAACTGCAATTTTACAATATTCCTACTGGGCTCCAGGATTTATGAGGAGAACAGAACACACATTTTTTATTTTTTTAATAGAAGCTTATGGTATAAAGGGAAAAACAATAGAAACCACCCCCAAAGATTTTCCCGACTGTTCTCCAAAAGTTAGCACATATGTTATAAAATACATATAAAAAAACCTGCCAGTCTGAGAGCTAAATACTAATTGTGGGCAGCATCTTAATTTATAACCATACCTGCCTAAATACATCTGCTGCAATAAATGCAAAGCTGAACTTCCATTAATTTTCCCCTGCTGCCTGGCTATTAAAGATGYATAAATATGCAGCACAAGTATCCTTCATTTTCAGGAGGTAATTCATGTTAAATTTGGATTATTTCAGACTACAGAGATTAGCAAATCTGTTGTATGTAAAGTTTGTTGAGGAAAATTTAAAGTGAGGTGATGATCAAGAAATTTTCACCGATTTCATTAGATTTTCTTGATTGTGAGGAAAGAGGGTTTGCTGCTAACAGCACCACTGCTTACATATAGGAAAGGTATTTTATGATTCCTTTCCCACTGTGCCCATGGCAAAAGAGAGCTAAACCCACATGTCTTGTTCCAAATGGTTATTCTGGTCCTAAAGGATAGGACCCTCTCCCTAAGATTTTCCAAATTCCTTTGGGAATTACGTGCCAAGGGCCACTGGAATGTAATGAAAGTGGTGAACTTTTATTTCCTGGCCTCTCTGGAGGCTAAACCTACAACTGTGTGGCTTCATGTGGATGAATTTCTCATTAATGCTTGGATTTCTGGACACACAATGGTAATTCCCAACATGTAATTCGTGTTTGGTAATCCCCGAGCAGCACTGGGGACRAGATGAAAAGGAGCTTTGTGTTCAAGAAGGGCTGCTACATTAAATTAATCCTTTCACTTCTGGAAGAATGTTATTTTGTGTTGTGTTTCTGAGGGCTAATGATCTCGGGGAAATKGACATTTTCAAGGGGAAAATTAATTAGTTTGGAGGTCATTTAAGACATACTGCCWGAAAATATGAAGACAGAGATTACAGTCATTTTCTAAGGACAACACACCTTCTTCTGCAGAATGAAGCCAAGATGAAACCACRGAAATTAAGCTATTATTTATTTTGTAATACAATCCAAATTCCCTTTTGCTCAGCTTCAAGAATAACTTTATCAAGGAATGATAAAGATCTCAGGTTGCCTATCAGGGTTTCATGTCTGAGTCATTTTCCCTGTACAGATTTGTTTTCAGTGGGGTTATACAAATCCTCACACATATTAAATAAGAAAATTCCCTTCTCTTTCTAATTCCAGACAACAGTAGCAGGGATAACTGCAAATAAATTAAAGCAGTGATGGAGATGAGGTAAAAATAAAGTCAATGAATCCAGAGCTGCCACCTCAACATCTCCACCTTCCTGGCACATTGCATTGTGGAATTCTGAAATACCCATGGCAAAGGCTGAAYTGCAGCAGTGGAAGTTTCCAAAGCCTTAAAACAAACAACAAGAGCTTTATGGGTTTATTATTAAACTGGAACAGAGTGGTTATAGAATCACTGAATCAACCCCCAAAGAAACACGGAGTGCTCCATCACGGAGTTTCATTTCAGAGGRCACCACATTTTRTATCTGTCATTTACGTGGGYCATTTGAAATGATAAACTCTGACTYCTGAAATCACTCCCCTCCTTCAAAAAGAGAGATTGTTTTAATTCTGAGCAATTGCCTCACTCCCCAAACCACAGCTTAAAACCCCAAGGAGGTCACTGAAATCACTGAAAGAGTGATTTTTTTTTCCCCCAGCCTATCATGTTTAGGTGAAAAATACCTGAACAATTTAGCCAGCAAATAATGACACGGAACTCTAACGGCATCTCAGTGACAGATGCAGTGTCCTAATTTAGGGTGGCTTGAGAAGCAGCAAGCAGCACACATAAATCACAGAACTGAACCCTTGCAGCTTTCATTAATTACACTGCTCCAGTCTAGGAGTGTTTCACAAGAACCAGGTGTAGCCACCACTGAAACAGAGTTTAGGAAAGTRGAGAATGAGAACAAAATGAATGTCAACATCTCTAAAGCATGACAAGGTTATTTCAAGGAGTTGAAGCACATTATTCTGGTTGCCCARTGAAGGCCAGAAAAGGCAACTAATGAGGGGAAAATGGGATATTTTTATCTTGGGGAAAAAAAAGAGTCATTTTTCTGTTCTTAATGAGGAATAAATCTTACATCATGGTGATTAATAGCTGCTACCAGGTGAGTACCTGTATCCTACAGTGAGACTGGAGRCCAAAATGGAGTTGAGAAGGAGTTTTGCTACTTGGGAATACAAAAGGCAGTTCCTGACTGGATCTGGAACGGGGACGTGAAGGTCTGAAACACTTTTTACCTGTTTTACCAGTAAGTGAAAAGAATTCTGCAACTTAGAAGTCCAACAGCACAGGGGCCATTTTTCTATTTTACATCAACACTGCTGCAGACTGTTATCTTTGCTAAAAATGATGCAGCCAGGGCTCTTTTGCTCATCACATTCTCTTTCTCCTTCCCCAGGGTGAGTGCACAGCAMTGGTTTCTGATTAATAGCAAGGAGCTGCTCCCCAGTGCTGGGGAGYTCTCAGACTTGCTGAGCACAGTGCATTTTATTTCATTTCAGCTGAAAGTGAAAGATGAGCTATCATAGAGTGCTTGGGATTCTCCTTTAAATCACTGAACATCAGTGTTCCAGCACAGGGTGTAAGTGGCACACAACTGCTCACTCCTGGTCTCTGATAAAATAATCATAAATAATGGAGCAAATGCAGTCAGCTTGATGTTTATCTGGATTTTCCATGTCAAACAGCTCACCCTAATGTTGCTGGCAGTCCCCCATCTCCATGCATGGGCAAGAATTTGTTTTTATGATATTACTGAGAACAGATTATCTGTGTCTTCAATTTTCTGTCCGTGCCTGAATGCAATTCACTTACTCCAGCGTGGCTTAAGGAGTTGATGGGTGGGAACAGAAACAGGATTGCACAGCAAAATGAAACAGATGAGCTCTGCTTCCCTGAAGAACACCATGGCCACATTAAAAAGCCCATTGACTGCTCTCATGGCAAGGAAAACAAACTTACATCCCCTAATTACAAAGGAAACGTCAAGCCTGGATTATTCCTGATGGATTTCTCTGTTACAAAGCAGAGTAACGCAGAGTCCCCAGGCAGGTGCAAAGGAGAGCCCTTTATTGCAAAAACCAGGCCTTTTTAAGCASTWAGGCCATTTTCAGCTRTGTTCCAYTTAAGTATAACAAATATAATTCAACCATCCGCCATAAACCACGATGTGAGCACATCATGGTTATATAACTTGTTTCCCTGCCTCCAATTCAGCTGAAACACCTTCCCAGAGACTTTTCTGCTTAGCCAAAGTAACAGCTCTGAGCCATGATTTTACAAAAGTATCAAGGCCCTTATTTTTTAAGGTTTTACCAACAAACAACATTTTTCTGCTGAGTCATTTTCCCATAATCCCCTTCTACTTAGCCAAAGTAACAGGCCTGAGCCATGATTTTACAAAGGTAACAAAGCTCTTACTTCGTAAGGTTTTACCAACAAGAAATATTTTTCTGCTGAGTCACTTTCCCATAATCCTCTTCTACTCTAGACAACGTAGCAGGCCTGAGCCACGGTTTTACAACAGTATCAAGGCCCTTGTTTTTAAAGATTTCACCAATACCCAACATTTTTCTGCTGAGTCACTTTCCCATAGTCCCTTTTTACATAGCCAAAGTCACAGCCCTGAGCCGTGATTTTATAAGGGTAACAAGGCCCTTATTTTTTAAGATTTTACCAATAAGCAACATTTTTGCTGAGTCACATTTCCATTTTCTCCTTAGCCAAAGTAACAGCCCTGAGCCCTGATTTTCCAACAGTATCAAGGTTTTACCAACACCCAACATTTCCCCCCGCTCTCCTCCGAACTCCTCCATACCAAACCAGATTTTGGGAACTTACTGCCTTGKGCCAGCGTCAGCCCCTCCTCGGTGGCCGCCTTCCCGCAGCCCTTGGCCGTGCAGGCCTTGATGTAGAACTTGTACCTGGTGCTGGGGCTGAGCCCCGCCAGGCGCCAGCTCAGCGCCGAGCGGTTGGCCACGCTCACCTCGCTCACGGCGCCCACCTCCCGCGTCTCGTTGACTGCAAGGGAAGAGCACCTGGGTCAGAGCCGTGGAAATGTGTCCTGAGCACCCCTCAGGAGGGAGAACTCGGCAGGGAGAGGGGAGGAGGAGGGTTGGGGTGAGTGTGTGTGCCCTTCCTGACGGGGTTAAATGGGATTTATGTCCTCTGTGTCCATCTCTCAATAGGTTGGTGAGCTATCACTGCTCTTGAGAAGCTCCCTCATAGCACAGCCTGAGTGGGAGGGTAAGAATGGCTGTCTCCCAGATCATKAAATATCTAGGAATCGCTCCTTGCTTTGCTTCCAAACATCTGCAAACTTTTACCGGCAGCTTAGAGGGTGGTCGGTGCGCTGTGAGCTGCTCTGGCTCCCCAGAGCTGGCAGCTGAAAGGAGGGGTTGTGAGGAAATGGAGAGAGGATTTTATAAATATACAGAAATATCTGAAGGGAGGTGTCAGAGGATGGAYCAGGCTGTGCTTGGTGGTGCCCAGCAATGGGCAGGAACTGATGCYCAGGGAGYTCCACCTGGATATGAGGAAGAACTTCCTTGTGCAGTGACTGAGCACTGGAACAGACACCAGACAGGGAGTGGAGYCTCCCTCCCTGGGGATATTCCAGAGCCATCTGGACACATTYCTGTGCTGTGGGATGACCAAGATGRCTCTGGTCCCTTCCAAACTGAACCAGCCTGGGATTATGTAAATAGATCCACTCTCTGCCATCATCAGCAAAACCAGACACCAACCTGTTGGCAAAGGCACCTGAGCAGTCCTGCTATCAGCAGAGGAAAGTGTAAAGTACGTGGGTGATTTTTTTTTTTTATAAATAGGGCACAGACTCATCCTTTTCCACCTTCAAGGAACATATAAAACACACTGAATTATCACCACACCACACAACTGGTGTTGTGACAGCTTGGGCTAAGTACTGGGTCTTGCCTGAGGTTGTCTTTGTTTCTCATTTCTTTCCTAGGCAAGAAAGAAAGAAATCCCCTGGAATTTGGTTGTTTTCAGAGTGATTCCTCAACACCACGACTCAGGTGGTTCTTTGTGTTTCTGCTGAGGCACCTCAGGGGGGAGAATCTCCCTGACATAATGATCTACATTAATGTGGCTTCATGGAGTGCTCTCATCACAATTCACTTTGTATTAAATGGSTTTCACTCCAGTAAAATGCACCTACAATTTATGGGTCTCTTCAACCACTGCATTAGGTGTAATTTGCCAATGTGAAATAATTGAATGAGCCCGTAAGTGTGGGACAGGGAATGGCAGCCATGGGAGCTTCCATGGGGAAAAGTGCATGGAAAACTTTGAGCTCTGGGAGCTGAGTGCAGCCTGCCCTCTGGCAGCCCCTGTGCACATCACACCTGGGAGTTTTCCTTAACTACTCCTGCTTCAATT
Source organism: Alauda arvensis (assembly GCA_902810485.1). Classification (NCBI taxonomy): domain Eukaryota; kingdom Metazoa; phylum Chordata; class Aves; order Passeriformes; family Alaudidae; genus Alauda; species Alauda arvensis. The sequence goes on from CADDXX010000465.1 coordinate 460,448, forward strand.
CTGAACTCAGAGCAAACCAGGCACGTACTTATCTGGTACTGCAGGACGTAGCCAGTGAGGTGGCCATTGGCTTTCTTGGGTAGTCCCCAGGACAGAGTGACTGAGTCCTTGTCAAAGTTCAGGATCCTGAGGAAACGTGGTTGTTCAGGGACTGGAAGACACAGGGATGAGATTTCAGAGGAGACAGAACAGGTATATCCCTACAAATTCTTGTTAAATGAGGATATAATTTAGCTCAACACCCACAGCACTCTTTTCAAGCTGAGGGTTCTACAAATAGTGGAGTTTTTACTATCACCTTAAATAAGGAAATCAACTGACATTGTCCCAAGGACAATTTCAACTGATGTCCCTCCATCCCATATTTTCCTCTTGTCTTACCTCCTTCTGGAGTTTCAAAGGCCACGGGGGAGCTCTCAGGGCCATCTCCTCTGGAGTTGAAAGCCAGAACTGTCARGTGGAATTCACTGAAGGGCTCCAGGCCAGGAATCATCCCATAATTCCTGTCTCCCACAAAGGTCAGGAAGTGTTTCTCTGGGTGATGCCTCTTTCCATCCAGCATRCTTTTTGTTTTCCACCAGCTGACCTGTGAGGAGATTGGGATTTCTATAACAAATTCTATTGTGTGGGGATGAGCACAGTCATGATGTCTACCCCCTTCCCAAAAATGCGAGAATGCAATCTGGGACTCATTTAATAATTTATTCAATGATATACAAATATTTATAGAGAAATTTGTAACCTTGTAGCCTCTTAAGTGCCCACGAACTCTGTCCCTTGGTATCCCAAACCAGAAGACTTTGACCAGGGTGCTGTTCACAACCTCCACCGACACGCCCGAGGGAGCAGCATCTGGAACTGTAAAAACAAAAGTCCCAGGTGTTAAAACCACATCCAAGAGCCCAGATTCACTCTGTTCACAGCTCCAGGGCTTGGCTTCCCAGCTCCAGCTGTGCCACTTCATGCAGTCTCACTGCAGGCAAGCAAAAAGCCATTCCACCTGCATCCAATGGGTGGAATGGGCCAATAAACATCATTTTTCCGTATTTTTCTGCTGAGGGTTGGGATACATGTGCACTGGGACACATGAATTTCTRCACCACTGTTTATGATTTCCTGTTTCAAGCAACGCTTACAGCAGTGAGAAGAATAAAAAAAATGATTAACAGGGYGCTCAAGAAGGCAATCATAAAGGCTTTTTTATAATCAATTTCATTTTACAGCTAAGCTCATTAAACAGTAGGATTTTAATCACTGCATAACACAGAGAGCTATTACAGTGCCTGAAAAAAAGGAGGCCTTGATCCACTGACAACTGAATTGCAGAGGAAGATTTTCCACTGGTAGATGTAAAATTAGACTCATCACAGAGAGACAAAGGAAATAAACGTGATGTGGAGTTTCTTTCTTCTTGTTCACAGCTTCTTCTGCACCACCAGACCCTCCTGCTCCCACATCTGGGAGTGGGGATTCTCCTGTCTGACCACCACCAAGTCCATTTCCAGCACTGAAAYTCCACCTGGGAGCCATGGAAAAGCGTGGGGCACAAACCCAGGCTGGAGAAGATGACACATTCCTCAAGGACTCAGCACACGTGGGAATGTAACATTGTCTGTAAATTCACTCAAACACCCAGTGCCTGCGAGCTTGTCCCTAATTGTCAGAGTATTTAACTCCTGACAGCATTAAACTGTTGGGTCAAGCCTCAGAGAACCCAATGATTYTTTTTTTCCTACCAAGTACAACACGACTGCCACACTTCAGAGACTCCTCATGGACTGTGGCCTTCAAACAAGTACCCAGACTSAGCCAACAACTGAGATTAATGAGAGCACAAGCGACCTTTCCAAAAAAAAACCCCTCACACTCCAGCAGCCTGGCATCCATGAGGCACCATGGGTCATGTCCATGCCTCATCAGGCTGAGCACTGGCATCCCAACAGCTTTGGGCTGCCTAATCCATCACTGCACACCCCAGAAACCTGTGGGAGACCAGAGGATCCCTCTGGATCTCCTGGATGGGCAGCCGCCAGGACAGGGGGGTTGGGCCCCCATGGCCCACGTGAGAGACAGCAGTGGCTTTGATCTGACACCTTGGGAAAGGGCTGCCAGAGCTGTCTGAGGATTTGGATAACACGAGGGTTTGATTGGTGTGTTTTTTATTATATCACTGGGTGTGAAATGAGGAGGTTTAGGTTTTTCTGTATAGGTAATAATGAGGCAAAGATGGAGGCAGATCAATGTGATAAAAGCACATTTTCCTGTCCTTCTCTTCCTCTTCCTCTTTGCAAAGGGTGATGGTTTTTTAGGATTGGGTAAAGGTGTGATTTCACTGTGTGACTTGGATTTTAGTTATTGGAGTTTAGAGGAAAACAATGTTAACATAGTTTAGAATATAAAAACCCAGGTGCTGTTCTGGGCAGGGGAGAATTCACTTTTCCAGCTGCTTGTGAACACCACTCTGGACTGACTGAACCTAGAGATAAAATTTCTAAAATAAACATCTTCAAACCACAACCCAAAGGCTCTCTGATTCCTTCTTCCAAGCACGGGCAGTGAGCAAACAGCTGCTCAYCACCATCCGGGGTTATCTCAGAAGAGATATCCCAGCAGAAACCCTCCCATTTCCACAGGCAGSTTCCTGCCACTCACCGTCCTCTCCTGAATACCCGATGGTGATGTTGGGCTCCGGGCCAGAGCCCAGGTTGTTGACTGCCTGCACTTTGATCTCGTAGGGCACGAAGGTGGGCACGTTGCGCACGCTCAGCGAGTGCTTCTTCACCAGCTCCTCGTTCCAGTCGCTCTCCACGCCCCGCTGCCTCCAGCTCACCCGGTACTCCAGCCCCGGCCCGTTCCTCTCCACGGGCTTCAGCGGCTGGGGAGGAGTGAAAAGAGATCCTGTCTGCCTTGGTTGGAATCACAGAACAGCAGCCCAGGGGAGGGGGRGATGATTCTGGAATTCTGCGTTACGACACCGGGAGAGAAAAGGGGCAAAACCCCCAAGCTTTGGCTTTTTGCTGCCGTTTTAATTTGAGGAGGATTGGAACAACAACATCATGACTTCAAGAGGGTGAAAGGCTAGGATTAAAATCCAGATTAATTGCTAGGAGCTGTATTTCTGCCTCCTACGCACATCAGGCTTTGTTTTGCCACAGGTTTTCCTGTGTGAGGTAAAACCACACGCCCTCAGCACAACTGAATTGGCATAAGGCTGTGTGTGCCTTTTGGCAGAGATAAAATCTGCGTTTTACCTTAAGAGTTTTATGTGGCACAGCAAGTTGGGTCATTAAAATTTAGATTTGTTCTAACTACCCACCAAATGCTTGACATTACGCCTGGACATTTAATGTGCAACTGCTGGGCCACTCTGCTTTTACCAATCAGCTGGAGAACTCATCCCAGCAGGGTTTCCAGCTAATTAACATGGATTTATAAAATATTAGGAGATGTATGGCAATAGGTTGTYGTGAGACATCCTCAAGTTGAGTTTATTTCTCTGAAAATGAACTATTTTAATTAAGAAAGTTAAATAATCACCTACCCTACCAAATAAAGCTACACACTGAAACAGCTGTGGGTGTTTCKCACCACACAGGCTGCTTTTAATAATATTTCAATATAGGCAGATGTGAAATATATAAAGGCTGGTTTGTATCCCAGAGGTCTGACAGGAAATAGCATCAAATACCATAAGAAAGTGATTCCCCTTTGATGCTCCTCATGCACAGGGAGACCTAAATTTGGGGGAGTCTGCAAAAATCCCCCCTGATGTGCTCTGCTGTGAGGACTTTTAGGATGTCTGTGGCAAAGGAAATGGGAGAATGGGCAACTTTCTCCCAGGCAAAGATCCCAGGGAATGGGATTTGCAAGAGAAGCTGGAGAAGTAAAATGTCTCTCCTTTAAAAAATTATTTCTTGTACAGAGTTAAATTTCAGCACTGCTTGATTCCTGTTTTGATCACCCTTAAAGCTGCAAATCCTCGGCTGAAAATCCCAGCCACCAAAGCTCAGCTGGTCTCTTAATCCAAACTAGGCAGATTAACATCATCCTGCAGCCTTTGTCTGTCAGAAACAGCCTGTGCAGTGCCCAGCAGTTCCTCTGAAAAGCACACAGGAAATGCCATAAATAAATGAATATCCTGTTTAACAACATTTTAATGATTCAACAAGATTTAACCAAGCCTTTCCATCCTATTTTCTCCTTTCAGGCTCAGCTTTCACTCCCATTTTTTCCCCTGTCTGAGCAGTGATTATGGAGTTCCTGGTGCTCAGAGTTGGCCTGTATTTCCCAGTAAATACAGTGAGTACTAAAACTCTTCATTGATGCATTAAAGTTGGAAAAGACCTCCAAAATCAAACCCAACCTTTTCTGAGAGGCAGAATTGCCTCCCCTGACCCTGGGCTGAAAACCCCATTCAAATCCCAGCCCATGGATCTTGAGGGCCACCTCCWTTTGGATGCAATTGTACCCCAAACCATGACTTCCCACTGGAGAAAAATTTGTTGTTCTTCACTGGGAGCAGCAGATTGAGGAGTAAATCTCATGCAAATCGTAATTCCAGCCTCAACAAAAACCTGCTTCCTTCCACAGTTGTGGGTATTTGTGCTAAATGAAGGAATACATAACTCAACTGCTGGCACAGAAGCTCAAGGCTTAAAACCCAGGAAATCTGAAGTCTGGAAATGATCCCCAAGACTTTTACATAATTCCTTTGATGCACATCACAAGCTTTGGAGGTTTATCCACATTCCTTTAGCTCTTGGTGTGAAAATCCGAGCTCACATTCTCTTGGGCAAGGGATCTGTGGCGTTTTTAAACTTCCAGGCTGCAAGGGCAGAAGTCATGAGCCACCCATCCCCTCCCTGGGCCTGGCTGGTAATTTTAATTGCAGAGCAGGGTAAGACCACAATTATTTGAAGCAGTTTCTTGCATACAAGAAGCAGAGAAGAGCAAATTTTGGCGAATTCTCACTATGCTTTACAGGAATTCTGTATTTTTAAAATACCCTGTGAAGTCAGACATAAAAAACAGYCTTTTGAAACAAAAATGATCCTGGGGTGAAAATCAGGGACACGTTTAAGTCAAATTCACCTTTCAGAGGAATAAAGGATCATTCCTATAGGATTTGCTAATCTTGCCTTACCTCCCATTTCATCACCATTTCATTGGGTTCAGAAGCCTCAACTCGGATGTTCTCTGGGTTTTTATCTGGAGCTGAAACCACACAGGTGACAAGGTCAGTCTGCACATCCCATTTATTCAGCATTTAGCATTTAAATGCCGAAAAAGGGTGGGGAATCCCCCTATTAGTGACAGGCACTTAAACAAAAACCTTCACGAGATGAATTACTTGGATCAGCAAAGCTGATGGGACCCAAACACGTTKTTAAAGCAGTTTGGATTCCTAAGTGCCCCTGTTGGCTGGAGCCACCAGCTAACATGGAGCTGAGACTTTTGGATTGGAAAGCACCAGATGTGGGGGGATTATGAGGAAGAGATTTTTCTCCCTGYGGGGATGGTGAACAGAAGGTGCATCATTAGAGGGACACACACAGCTGGAAAGYTGAAGAAGGACCTGAAATTGGTGTAAATGGGGAAAAAAAAAGAGAGAAAATGCCAAGGAATGCAAATGCTGTGCTGAACAGCTGGCCTCTAAAATGACTTTCAAGGAGACAACATTTTCTGCCCCACTGAATGCTCTGTAAATGGAGATTTTTTGACAAGCTTAGTGCTGCTGAAAGCCTCCCTGCAAACCCAGCCCTTCTCCAGGAACTGTTTGTCCATGAARGTCTGCAAAGGGTGGAAAATCAGCAGAGTGAGGTGCTGGAGGTGYAGGAAAACCCAGCAGCATGGACCCTTTGGCATCCTCAGGAATTTTATGCAGCCCAGCAGGTTGGGTCATTAAAATTTAGATTTGTTCTAACTGCACATCAAATGCTCARAACAATGCCTGGACATTTGATGTGCAGCTGCTGGGCTGCTCTTTTTAACCAGTCACTAAAGAATTCCTCCCAGCAGGGTCCCCMTCTCATTAATATCTAAAACACCAGAATATGGCTGGTCAAGAGACATCCCCCAGCTGATTTTACCTCTCTGAAAACTCAGTGCTTTAGTTAATACAGTTAATTTAAATGGTCACCTGCCCCACCAAAATTATTGAGGGTTATTCTGGCCCACTGAACCAGCTGGGGRTAATTCCCACCACAGGAATTTTAATAATCCCTGAGGCTGCCACTGAGCACATGGAATTCCAGCCCCCTGCCATGGGCAGGGACACCTTCACCTACACCAGGCTGGCCAAAATTGGSACCACAAARCAGAATTTTGGCTGCTGGCTGCTGCCCTTGAGTGCAAGGSGTGCACAGCMCTCCACAGRTTCATCCTCTGAATTCCARGTGGTCCTTAGGAAGGGATGCAGGTTGTGAGGATGCTCTCACAAGGCCAAGCTTCAGACTCAGGGCATCAAGGCTCTCCACCAAAATTATTGAGGGCTATTCTAGTCCACTGAACCAKCTGAGGGTAATTCCCACCACAGGACCTACTTTTAATAATCCCTGAGGCTGCCACCAAGCACTGCAAGCCTCCCTGATTCCTTCATGCCCTCTGGAGCATGGGAGGGCACAGATACCCCACAAAATAATTTTAAAAAAGCCCTGAAAACACGAATATTTAGGAAAGCAGAGGGATATTTACCAGCTGGAGGGGTGGCATAACGCAGGGAGGGTTTGCTGGGCTGGCTCCTGCCCACGGCGTTCACCGACACCACGCGGAACTGGTAATTCACGTACGGGGCCAGGGACAGCAGGGCTGTGCTGCCATTGCCTGGCACTCTGCTGAGCTCCTGCCACCTCCCCGGCTCCCAGCGGTTCTCTTCGAACTCTATGATTGACTCTGGGCAGGAAAACAGACAAAAAACAAAGGGAAAATGATAAAAAAATACAACTTAGTGTGAATAGAGCGAGTGGAAGTGAGCTTACAAGTGAACTGTCATAGTTAAAGTGATTAAATCTGCCCATCAGCAGGGTTTGTGCCCTGTGGCAATCAGGATGTGGCAGAATTCTGGACAGCCTTAAAAAATAGTGCTGAAAACCCCCTCCTACCGTTGACAGGGCTGTTATGGGTGGCCCCAGGTTTCCAGGAGAGCCGCACGCTGCGGTTCTGGTGCTCCGAGAGCTGGAGRTCTTCTGGTGGGTCAGGAACGTCTGAGGAACAAAGGAGAAGTGTCAGGGCACAGCAAGGTATTTCTGTTTGTCCTGGCATTTTCCAGAGGGTTGGAACAGCACAATCAGTGAAGTGGTGAAACAGCTCCTGATTTCAGGATGGACAGACCGTGGGAAGTGGGAATCGCTTGGAAAGATCCCGAATCTTTGGTGCTGATTTTTCCCTTAGAAACACAAAATCCTCCTCGAGTTCACCTCCCTCCACCTGCATTTCTGGGCTTGCAGCAAGAGATTTTTCTTTCCAAATCAGCCCCAAGATCTGCTYAATCATTAAAGGGTATTGACACAGCTCTGGGCAGGACGTGGTGTCAGCATCCCTCGGATTCACCCTGGGACAAACCWGGGTGGGAGGAGGTGACTCAGCTCTGGCAGTTATTGAACCTCTGAGGGTGTGAGTGAAAGGAGAACATTCATTATCCCAGCCATGGGGATCTACACTGATAGGGAAATTCATTCCCTGCCAGCTCAGCTAATGCAGTCCCAAGTGAACTTTGGACTGACAGTGCCATTTCTTACAGCAAAACCAGTGACTTCCACCACCAGGACTGTCATTGTGAAAAAAAATTACTGTGTTTGTTCTGATTTTTTTTAAATTACAACACTGAGCTCTCATCTCAGGGTACATCAAGAAGTTAAAAAGTTTATATTTGGATTTTTTCTTTTCTTTCCTTTGCATTTCATTCCCTATTTCTCTTGYACCTGGGAAATAATCAGGAAGGCACAGTTTAATCCACAGACGTGTTGCTGCTCTATCTTTGGAACACAGCTGGTTAAAATTCAGTATTTTAATTTAAAGACGGTGATGGTGCATCTTAAATATTCTCACCCCTCTACCTATTTATTAAACACACAACAAATATTTAGAATTATTCTAATTGAGCATTTATTTTACTCTTAGTTGCTCCTAATCTGATGTCTCCATTTAATTCTTCAGTCAGCCCACAACAAGTCCTTGATTGCAAAAACCTGAATTTTTCACCTGGAAAATAACAGATGTTGTTAACTCACCAAGACCTTTCTCATATACAATAAACAAGGGAAAAGAGCACAAAACTGTTTTTCTTCTTCTGCAAAGCACCTTTTTAAAAAGGAACAAAGTGCTTTATGAAATTTTCATAAGTGAGGTAACGAATAGTCTACAAACATTTTGAATTATACAGCACTGAAGGACACAGCACCATAAATAATGTGCACAGCATCTTCCTAATTTACTATTTACTGGAAAATATCACTCCTTTAAAGTGGGAAAACATCTTGAAGGACAGATTGACTTACTTCTTGCTGCAATCACTGCCAGCAATAAATAAAAATGTAAAATGAAGCAAAAATAAATGTAATTAAAATGATGCAGAGCTGCCAGAGAATCATAAAATCACAGAATGGGTTGGGTTGGAAGGAACCTTGAAGATTATCTAATTCCAGCCCTAATTCCCTCCAACAGGGACACCTTCACCTACACCAGGCTGGCCAAAATTGGGACCACAAAGCAGAATTTTGGCTGCTGGCTGCTGCCCTTGGGTGCAAGGGGTGCACAGCACTCCACAGGTTCATCCCCTGAATTCCAGGTGGTCCTTAGGAAGGGATGCAGGTTGTGAGGATGCTCTCACAAGGCCAAGCTTCACACCCAGGGGGTGAAGGCTTTCCTCTGCTCTTTGCCCCTGGATAATCATTTATGCTCAGGGTTCATGGATATAATTAATTCCTTTTAGGTGCTTAACTCCCACTGATTTTCTGAGGAGCTGCACATCCAAAAAATAGTCCAATCCTTGTGCAAACCTTCAGCAAAGTGCAGGACTGGCCAAGGACTTCAAAGCAGCAGCAGAACCACTCTTAGTATGCTCTTACACCCTCCAGCCTGGGCAATTCCTGCAGCCACTGAACTGAGGCAAAAACGCTGCCTCATCTTTCTGCACCAAAAATGAAAATAAATGGAGTTTGTGTCAGCACCACCATTCCCCGAGACAAGGAACAGCATAGCTGAGCTTCAGGAGTGAGAGGCTCTGTGAAATTGGGTTATTGAGGCTCTGTGAAAAGAAGCAGAAGTGCTGCAGTTGCAGTTCCTGCAGCCAGGAGCTGTTTGACACCAGGGAAGATTTGGATTTGACCTTACCCAGAACAATCAGCTGCGCCTCGGCCTCGGYGGCGTCCAGGGCAGTGCTGGCCACACACGTGTAAACCCCCTGGTCCTCCAGGAGCACACTGGGGATGAACAGGGTATCCCTGTCCAGAATTATCCTGCAGGGAAGAATTAAAAAAAAAAAATATGTAATAAGGATGAGAAAAATCTGTAAGATGAGTATGACACACAGACGTTGTTCTCYGAAAAATTAATCATAGAAGAACCCAGCACGGGACATTTTCATTAAAGAGCTGCACACTGGGCCTGTTACATCAAAATGTAATTGTGGCTCTGCTCTGCACTGTGCTGAGGGTTATTGTTTGTGTTTTGTGGCAATCCAGCCTCCGTGGCTGGAGGCTGGCCTGTCAATCCTGCTCTGAAAAGATCCACGCTGGAGGAGCGTCGGACACAGGATTTTGGCACGTCATTAATGAGGCAAATACGTGGGGTTTATGATGGAGTTTTTGAAAGGCTGAGGGAAACTGAGCATTCCCAAGGCTCTTGTTTCATGTCCAAAGCRCCAGGGAAGCTGCCAAGAATCCAAGGCCACGGGCTCTGTGGCAGACACGGAATTTCCATGGCATTGCCTCACCGCCCTACAAGGGCTCCGAGGGATTTTCAGCCTCTCCAGTGTTTAGGAAGCCATCTCCTCCTTGTGGTAATTAATAAAGACATCTGATTGCCCCCTGTGGGACTGCTCTRTGGAGTAAAGGCTGAGCTCCAGCCCCTTGAGGTCAATGGAAACCCAAAAATAGGGCAAAATYCAGCCTGGACCTGCAAATCCATGGCAGAATCCCTGAAACCTGTTTACCATCACTTCAACATTGCAGTGACATTGTTTTAGCCAAATAAGTGCAAACTGTAAGAAAATGCTGCTTCCACTGAAGTGGAGAAACAACCTGCACRGGGGCCAGGGTTGTGTTTTTGGGTTGGGCCAACATTTATATTATAAATATATATATATGTGTTATATATACATAAATATATATGCATGTATATGTGAATATATAACTTTATATTCTGCTACGATGGCAGCAGAGTTAATAAACCCAAACCCATTTGGCTCAAAGCTCACACTGCTGCATGTGCATTTAGATGTGCATAAAATGCAGATCTATCCACAAATTCTTTGCAGACATGRATTTGCATTTCAAGCTATTAAGGCTGCTGTTTAATGAAACTCCAGCCCCAGCACCACWCCAGATTATCCAGCTGAGATCAAGAACAGCCTCGTTCCCTCCCCACTCACCTGCCACCTTCTGTGCTGTTGACTGGCAGCTCATCTCCATCCTTCCTCCAGGATAATTTAAAACTGTGYTTCAAGTGGGAATCATACTCAGCCTGGCATTTCAATGAGATGGAATGTGATTTCAGCACTCGGGGGCTCTTCGGAGTAACAACAAGTTTTGTAGCATCTGATTGATCACAGAAAAAACACTTTGATTAGGTGAGAGAGGGCCCATTACATCAAATTTTCACTTCATCCACACAAATCAGCCTCAGGAGCAACAATCACGTCTTCTTTTTTTTTTTTTTTTTTTTTTTTTTTTTGTTATATACACAAACATTTCAAGTGAAGGATGGTGGGGTTTGAAATAGATATTTGCAGGATTTCATTTTTTTCATCTTGAAACGTTTTTTTTTATCTTCAAACGTTTTTTTATCTTGAAACATTTTTTAGCACGCTCCAAACCAAAGATCTGCAGGAAAAAAAAATCCACCAAAAAAATCCACCAAAAAAAAACAGGCTACAGGTGAAAATCCTTGTTAGCAGCCTGTCATGAAATGGATGATAAAAAAAAAGGCTTGAATATGATTTTTATGTCTAATTGCCATTTGAAATAAGCTTTGGCAATGATCCAAGAAAAATTACAAGCCTATTAAAGTCAAGTGAGAAAAAATTATTGCAATCAAGTTTGTTCTTTTAATTGACTATAATCTGAATGCAGAAACAGATGAATAAGTAAGAAGAAAGTGCTTAGCTGAATTTATTTCTGCAGTGAAATGTTGCTCTGTGAGAATTTCATGGTACATTTTCATGTTTATTATCACTGTAAAATTCCCAAAGCCAAGGGAGTGGGTGGAAATGGAAAACAAAGAGTGGGCTTTTTCCTCAAGTTTATCACAGCAAACTCATATTAGAGAACTTTGCTAATTGAGTATTTAGGGGTTTTTGCTGGTTTCATTTTTTTAATCCTAAGTAAATTTGTAGAAAACTCACTAAATGCCACCTGTGTGCCCAACAGGAGCTGCCATCACACCCTCCAGGGAAAAACCCCTACTGCCAACCAAACACACAAATCCCTTAAAACAGAGCTGCAGTGCAAGGGATGCATCTAAAATTCATAAGTAAACACATCTGAGGATTTTTTAACACTCTGTTTAAAAATATTTATCAACAAACAGGCAAAGAGCAAAGTTCTTACCAGCAGCACCCTACAATGTGTTTGTGGCAGGAGTTAATCCAGTTTGGGATGTGCCTTCTGATCAACAGAAGGAAGGAATTTTAGGGAAGGGAATCCCTAAATTCCCTCAGCTGGAACACATCTGGATCAACAAGGACCACACCAAGCCCAGGAGCACAGGGAAGGCTCCCAAGGATCAGCCAAGAGCTTGCCCTGAGTGTAACAGGGCAGTGACAAAAAGAGGGAAAATCCTTCCAAGGTAATGTGTAAATGCCAATTTTTGGTGGCTCGTGCAGCTTCTGCAAGCATCCAGCACAAAATGAGCACCATGTGGAGAAATCCAGCTGAAAAGTTGGGACTATTTTAAAGGCTACATATATTTGAAACCAATGACAATTTCAGGTTGAAACAGCCAGAGAATTCCTGAAGTCACAGAATAAATCTGTACCAYGAACTGAATATTTACGACTTCCTGTAGATATAAAACTGTAGATAYAAAACCTTAGCAGCTGTGAAGGTTTTTTTTTTTTTTCTGTTCTCACCCCTTATATCCAGATTAGCAGTGATTGCCCTYTTGCCCACAGAATTTGCAGCCCAGCAGGCGTAGGATCCTGAATCCTCCTTCCTGGTGTCCCTGATCTCCAGCGTGCCGTTCTTGCTCAGCTCGTAGCGAAACGCGGAGAGGGGCTCTATGCTGTCATCCTTGGTCCTAAAGGTGATAAAAACAGGCCTGGGTCACTGCAGGAAGGGTTAGCTCATGGTTAAGGGTTATTGCAGGGCAGTTTTGGGACTCAGCTTTGCCCCTGAGCAATTAAAGTCAGGATTAGTGAGACACTTTATCCACGCGCAGCAGATCATAAAGGGACTGGAGAGTCCTGCACACCAAAACCACAGGGACAGAATCTAAAAAAATCCTCTCAAATACTCTGTCTTTAATCTACAGCTGCCACCTGCAATTTTATTGCACCTGTCACCTGCTGTGACAATCCTGTGATTGCCAGCCCTATGGAAGCATGTCCAGGTAAATGTGTTCTGTAAGTCACTGCCTTTCCACCTCAGTAATGTGCCCAAACTTGAAGAGTTGCCAGCATTAAACCAATGAAGCTGCAGCAGGATTTGGCTATAAACAGCATGGTTTTGCTTAATGTATAGCCTGGCATTTGTCTCAAATAAATTGGGGACTTCCCCAATACAATACAAAGGTATTGGGGACTTCCAGGAACTTTTTTTTTTCCAAATCAGTTCTTGGTATTATTAAAAGCACTTTTAAACACAGAAAACTTACATTATATACAGCTTTGTTGCGGATTTCTATTCTTAACTCCACAGAAATAATAACCAGCAGGCTTTTCAAACTTGGGCAAGCCTGCAGGAACTTGTTTCACGTGACAAAAWCCCAGTTCCCAGCACCTTACCATCTGACATCTGCTGCAGGTGAGGCAAAGATGTCACAGTGCAGGAAGGCGCTGTAACCCACGACCGTGGCGTAGTTCTCCCCATCTGGGGTCAGAATCAGGGGGGCAATATCTGCAGGAGAGAATGCAACGTGAGCAGCACTGCATTTCAGAGATAGAAATATAAGTATTGGCCCTGCATGCTCTCCTTTTCCAGCAAGGGTGAGAGGCTGAGGTGTTTTAAAGGGAATTTCACAGCTGTTTGGAGGAGATGCACTGAGCAGCTGAGCACTCAGAAGCTTCACAGGCAGAGATAGCAGGGGTTTACTGCTGGACATGTCAGAAATTGAAACATCCAGGAGAGAAAATAGACCCAGTTCTGCTGCCTCTGGGGATGCTTTTTTATTAAATAAATTCCCCTCACTCCCTTTCTTTGAAGCAAAGACTGAGCATCGCGACTGAAATCAAAGATTAAAAATACACTTAATAATTCAAAACCAGCTTTGTGGTTGCAGTTCAGTCCCCAGTGGTTTCACTGTGCTTGAATTCAAGTTTTTGAGCCCAACCACAACCACATTTCTACAACATATCAAAGCTCAGGAGCATCTGTGCCAAGCACACAACACTGCCCATGACAAAAACCTGTCACATAAATTCGGACAACATTCCCTAAAATCTCTGCCCAGCCCACAGGAGCCACGGGATGGTGACAAGCTGCTCTGAGGACTCAGCCCTGGGTTGCTGGATGTGATCTGTGGCAGGGGACAGCCCTGGGGACTCACTGAGGACGTTGACGTTGGCGCTGGCCAGGATGGAGCCGTGCTTGTTGGTGGCCTCGCACTGGAACACGGCGCTGTCCTGCAGCTGCAGGTTGGTCAGGCTGATCTCCCTGGTGGAGATCCTCCCTCGGAAGGTCCTGCCTGCAAAAAAAACCACCAGATTGCTGTCAGGGGCTGGATTGCTGTCAGAACACCGTGACTGGGCAGCTGCCAGGCTCCCCTCACTGCTTGGGAGCCAAAGGGAAGAACATCTTGAGGAGCCARCCAAGACCTTGCCCAAGAGCTGGTGACTTCCAGGGCTCTGCACTGGCCAGCAGTGCTGTGGCCTGAGGGAAGAGCTCCAGAGCACTGAATTGCAGTGAATTCACCACAAAGACTTTTTGAAATGATGATGATAATGATAATGATGATGATGATGATGATGATAATAATAATGATGATGATGATGATGATGATAATAATAATAATAATAATAATAATAATAATAATAATAATAATAATAATAATATTGCTACACCAGTGCTCCCCAGCCACTTGGGCTTGCTCAGAAGCACAAAGGAGCCCTTGAGCTGTTCCAGGTCCCCAAAATTTGGGAGAGCTACAGGAGAGGCAGAGGCAGCACCTCAAAGGTAGCACTGCTCCACGTGTGCAATGTTCACCACTACCCTCTYCAAGAATCCTATTTACATATTAATTTATTTAAGTAAATAAGCAATTCACATCTAAAGAGGTGCCAAACCAGCCATCACTCAGCACATCAGGACTTGTGGGGGATACAGAGGCACATCCCAGGGCCTGGAGGAGCCCCCTGGCCCTGCACCTACCATCGATGGGCATCCCATTGAGCTTCCACTGGATGCTGGGCTCGGGGTTCCCGATGGCCTCGCACAGCAGCACCAGGTTTGTCCCCACGCTGTAAACGCCACCCTCGGGCTTCTTCAGCCACTGGGGAGGCTCTGGGAAAAGAGACACAACAGGGGTCAGCTGATGCCTTTTGGGGCTGCCTAAAAACAGAGGCCAGACAGAATTAAGGCAATAAAAAGCTGTTCTGTTTATTGGAGGACATTCTTAGGTACACTTAGGGCAGACAAAGCTCTCCAGGGGCTACACCCAAAAATGGACCCCGGGCTTTCACACTTTTATCAGTTTGGTCCATTTGCATTTTGGGGGTTCATCTCCCAATTACAGCTCCAGCTAATGAAGTCATTCACCCCCAGTTTGCTGCCCCCAAGTCCCTTTTGTTTGCATCTCCCAGGGCCTGAGGCAGTGAGGGGTCCTTGGCTGCCAGGCCTGGAGAGGAATTGTTGTGTGTGACCCAAATGGGGCAGCAGCAGCTCACACTGGGTGTGGGGTTTGGAGTCACACACCAAACAACTGCAGGGTTACAAATAGATTTAAAATGGAGAAGATAAAATTCCTAAGGCATCACAGGCACAGCCCAGCGTGTGCCGCTGCTGTTGCTGGGATTCTCCAGGAGATGGCAAACGCCACCAACACTTCCCAGCCACCGCTCGCAGCCCATCCCGCGCCTGAGCSGGATTCCTTGGATTTCCCATGGAAAGGAAAGGCAGAATCAGCATCAGCCCAGGCCGACCCTGTCCTGCAGGCTGGGTGAGCGTCAGGCAGGGCGGAGGAACGGGCAGCGTTCACCCAGGTGGGAAAGGGATGCCCACGAGAGGGGAGAGGCTGGGAAGGAGGGGATGGGTCAGCACTTCCACAAGGACCCCGAGTGTGAATGATGAATTAAAGTGAGGCTATTTCAGCAAGACGAACAAGGTGTGAACATCCATCCAGCCCGGATCCCCCTCCCCAGGTGGCTCCCGTTGCCTTTCCTGGGAGATGCCAGAGCTCCAGGACAGGACTGACCCTCCTGCCCCTCCTCTCCCTGTGCTGAGGCACCATCCCCTTGATTCCCTGTTTCTCCACGGTGCATTCAGAGCAGAGGCTGATCCACAGCCCTTCCAGRAAGGGTAAAACATTCTCTGGTCGCTGGGGATGAGGTTTGGGTGCCCACAGGGGGGTGGTAGAGGAGCAGCCATGAGCTGCTGCATTCCCTGCCGTTCTTTCTCCTTTCCCASCTATTCCGGGGAAGCTCTGGGAGAACTCTCAGGCACCCAAACCTCCTTGGGAACAGACACCCACAATGAGGGAAGGGAACTGAARGGGGAGAAGAAGAGAATTTATCTCCTAAATGCTGAATTCACTGGCTGAACTCGGATCCCTGAGCCTCAGCCCGAAGCACAGCTTGGAATTCATCATTTCCCCCTGAAAGGCACCAAAATTTTAACACCAGAGGTGACACCGCCTCTTCTGCAAGTGATGGGAAGATCAGGGGGACTCTTTCCCTATTGGAAAGRTGAGCTAATGTAGGGAAAACGCCAGGATTCCTTCGTTAATGCTCGTGAAATGCTTTGAGGATTAACGGAGCTGCTGCCCGGTAATGCAGCAACAGATGTTATCAGTGAGATAAAGCGAACATCACCGCTCACACTCACACRGACATTTCAAACAACCACCCCTACAGTGGGATGCATTTCCTCACCCTGACCAGCACTCCCACAGCAGAGCACCCAGGAATGCTTTAATTTACATATGAAGTCAAATTCCAGCCACTAAAGCTGATTTAAAATGATAAAATAATCCCATTTCCTTCACACAGCAAGGGATGCTTCTCCCAGCATCCTCACTCAGTGCTCCTTCCCATCCCACAGTGACGTGACCACATCTGTTCAGCTTTCTGGTATTTGGCTCCAGGGAAAAACTCTGCAAACACCAGAATATTTTGGTTTTGCAGGTCTTTTTCCTTCTCTCTCATAGACACCATCGGGAAAAGATGAGTCAAAGGCATGAAGGTGAAAAGGTTTGTAGCAAATTGTTGGTTTGGAATTTTTCCTCTAAATCTGCCACAAACTGAGACTGGATATTCCTTGTTTTGGATAAAATAAAATAAAATAAATAAAAATTTAAAAATATAAAAAATAAAAGAAAAAATAAAAGAAAAAATAAAAGAAAAAATAAAAGAAAAAATAAAAGAAAATAAAAAGAAAATAAAAATAAAATAAAAAGAAAAATAAAATAAAAAACACCTGAAGGATCTCTTCCTATCTCCACCTGTGCCCACATTCTGGAGGTGTGAGCTGATATTTGATGTCCCTGCTTTCCTCTTCCTTTCATTGGGATTGCTGTGGGAGCTCCAAGGAAGTGAAGAGGCTGTGAAGCCAGAGGCAATGAGATTTTGCCAGGTGTGAAATGCAATTTCACAGAAAGGCTGRAGAACCTCTTTTCCACGTGGCAGATGTGCTATACTGCTCAAAGTATATAAAATACAACAAAATATTCACATATTTTTTTAGCAGCTACAAAATCCAGGGGTTGGATAATCAAACAGTTAATCTGGAATGGCAAATATTTCACTGCATCATTTATTCCTCCTGGTAAGAGTTCCCAATGTGCTCCTCCTGACTGATTTATTGTCTTTATGGGAAATACTGACAGATCCAKAAATGAAAGGGATCTAAAGTGGGCATCTCCAGCAGAGCAGGATCATCTGCACCTGAAACACCCACAAAGGATCCAAACCTTCCCCTCAGCCTCTCCCACTGTGTTTTCACATGGGTAGAACAAATTTGGGATATCTGACCAGCAGTTTAGTTCTCCCCTGTCTTCCATCACYCCCAGGGAACTTTGTGGAGAAACTTCCATTCCTCTGAAGGCTGCTGTGCATTCCCCAGGTCCAATTTCTCCTAAATTAAAGAGATCTCTGTTTTTTTCCCCAAATGCCAGGATTTTGAGCTCAGTGACCACCCCTGCTGTCTTCTCCTGACCTTTCCTGAAGCAGGTAAGGTTGTAAATCTGCTTACTTCAGGTGAGGCYTTCTCAGTTCTCAGTAACAACAACACTTTTCTTTGTTTTCCAGGACGATTTTTGCCTTTTCTGCCACACCAACACTTCCCATCCATGCTCCCCTTGCCAYGGAGTGGATTCTCCCCASGAACCCACCCAGGCATTTCCCAGCCTGTGCTGATGAAGCCAATTAGTGCTGCCTGCTGAGAGCTGCTCTGCCCTCGTGCCCACTGAAGCCCATCCCTTTTATCCCACACCACTTCCCCAATTTGTGAAGTTTGTTTCAAATTCCCCTCCCACCTTCCCAAAGGCTGGGAACCCATCCCTGGCATCCCTGGCCTCTGCATCCCTGCTGGAGCAATTTTCCTGTGAAACACAAAGTTTGAGCCTGATTGAAATACCCAGTTCTGCTTCTGCTTCCCATTAATTTCATCTCTTTTCTTTTGCTCTGGCTGAGTAATAAAAGTATTATGAGCCATAACTGCAAAGGCCCTCAGCTATTACATTATTACTATAATTAATCATTGTATTGTAACAATTCTTTCYATTAAACCCCACCTAGGAGCCTCAACAGAGATCAAAGCAACTTYAGATCATGATGATCCTGCAGGATTTGGAGGTCATATGTTCATTTTCTGTTGGGTTTGCTGAGCTACAAACAACAACCAAATAAACACTGGAAGTCAAAACAATTTGTGGGCTTGCTTTGCTGTTTTTAAAAAAAATAATTCTCTCTCATTTGAATAACAACAGTGGGGTTTTTGTGTCTGCTCAGGTATTCCAGGCTGCATCTTCCCTTGCAAAGAGAGATTAAAATGCTCAGGCAGTCAAGCAATTTGCTTGCTGAACATTTTCATATGCTTGGTAATGACTGCCTGAATCTTTGCCCTCARACTCGGCAGGATTAGCAAGTGGGCTGCATGCAAATATCATTAAAACTGGTATTTAGAAGGGTGGGGTGTTGGTCTGAGGTCTTCAAATAACAGAGAGTAGAACAGAAAACGTGGCAGAGTGGCAGAAAAATCCTGATTTACACCCCAGCACTGCACTGAGGATGGCTGGAGGTTAACAACAGATAATTGTTCTTCCACATTTAATTTTCTCCACCCTGGAACCTGTCAGGTGTGGGGAGCACAAGAAATGAATGCTGAGGATCTGCCCTGAGTGTGCTCACAGGAGCTCCTGCAGSRGTGATGAACSTGCCCACCTCCCACCAATGGCAGCRACATTTGCTGCTCAGGAATTGGGCAGGACAGCAGAGTTTGGGCTCAGCTTTACCTTGATACCTTGGATGTGAGGTGACTCCTAACAGGAAGAGCCCCTGCTGCTGACAGGAGGCACCAGCAGTTRCACACATGGAAAATGGATTTAACAGCAATTGGAGAAGGAATTTTTTTTACACTGTAGTGGCTGGAGTGGGATTATTTCCTTCTTTCCTCTTTCTCTAAGCACTTGTTTGTTAAGCAGGAATAACAATTTGCCAGGAAGTTTCCCTTCCTCTGGAAACTGCGGGAGAAGAAGGTCAATATTCTAAAATCCAATATTCCAAACTGCAAAATTAATGTTATTTCTCTGGTATTTTAGTTCTTGCAGCTCCTGCAATTTCTTTGAAGGAAATCAATTTTTTTTTCCCAGCCCAGAAAATCACAGCCAGATTGTTAAAATATTCTGCTACAGCAGAGATGCTCCAAAACCATCTGGAAGGATTTCTAGGAGTCAGCACTTCCCCTCCAGCACAGCTGAGAACTTGCCATGCCCTGGGATCCTCCTCTGCCACACTTCCAGCAAGGAAAGGGGAGTGCAAGGACAAGGCTGGGCTGGGTGAGTGGAGAGGACTCCTCAGCCAAGGGAAAAAATCCTTTCCTCAGCTGCTGAGCACACACAGAGCAGGGAGCTCAGAGAGCTTTTCCCCCATCAGAAATCCAGTGACCACAGAGGAAAGAGGAGCCCTGATGAAAATGAAGCTCTTGGAAGGTTCTAACAGGGTAACACCGCCAGGGATTTATTTTAAGCTCAGAGCAGAGGTTGGAGCGTTTTTCACCAGGAAAATGTTTTCAGCAAGTTTTCCAGCTGGGCCTCAGGATTCCCAGTTTGTGGCTATTTGAGGGCAGAGGAAGTGGCAGGGAGAGTTCCTGGCTCTGCAATGGCTCCTCAGAGCTCTGCTGGCTCCTGGCAAAGGGCATCTCCACCCCATGCACACCCTGGGCTTTGGGGAGGAGGAGAAGGGCAAAAGGAGCCTTGGGTGCTCAGGGAGGGGACAAAAAGGGTCATATTTCCATTTTTTTAAGTGCTAAAAAATAGTAGCAAGCATTTTTTTCCTTAGTCTCACAGGTTTTATGACACTTTTCAGGGACTACAGAGAACACTCCCAGCTCAGGTTGTGCCTGTACAAAAACCACAGCAAAGGAAGAGGTGATGGAGGTAAGGGGTGGTACCTTGTCTGCTCACTGGATTCTCACAGCCCTCCCCAAGAGCCCACTTTTGGTGGAAAACACAGAAAAGGAGCTGAATGTCCCTCTGATCCAGCCCAGTACAGCCATTCTCCCAGTTTTTAGGAGCAAAAAGAAAAATTAGATCTTTTTTCTAACCTTTAGCCTGGTACAAAACATTTCACCAACATCTCTGCTTCACTCCCTCCCATCTTTAGAGTAAGAAACCTGCTCACACACTTAAATTGTTCCCTGCTTTTTAAAGCCTTCATGGTTCAGGGAAAAAAAAAACCCAAAAAGCATTATTTATATTTTTGTTGTTTGTTCTGGTAGCACAAAGAGGCCCTACTTTGTGCAAACCTCCCCAAATCCAAGAGGCTGGCAYAAACTGGTGGAGTTGCTTAACAAAGAGCCCCCTTCACTTCCCTCTTCCCACCTTTTTTGTCCCCAAAACAGGAATTTTAGTGAAGAGTATTTGCTCACCTTCCACATGCACGTGGAACTCGTGCCTGGCCCTGCCCAGGGGGTTGCTGGCCGTGCACTGGTACGTCCCCTCATCAGCTGCTGTCACCTGCTCGATCTTCAGCGTCTTCCCAAAATTCTCTGTCTCGGGCTCCTCCTTGGGCATGTTTCCTGTCACCTTCACCCAGCTGAGATGAGGAGTTGGGCTGAGAACAAACCAAAAACAAAGAAGGTTTTTGAGSTGCCATGCAAAAAAGCTGTGATGCTTCAGGTGGCAGAGACAGAGTTCACACCTGGGGTTTGGGAGGTGCTTTTGGAGGATTTTGAGCTTTTAAAACTTTGAAAACTCTGAGGCTACCTAAGGGTTATAACACAGAGCTACTCCATTGCTCTGCACAGCCCCTGTGAGGGGGGTTTTCATCAGGGCAGAGCTGCATTCTGCATTCCTTGGATGTGTCATGGCATGGACAGCAGGAAAGGGGCAGCAGCTCATTCCATCCTGCTCCTGAAGGGCACCTGAGGACAGCCAGGAAGAGCCAGACTCCCCTGCAGTGCCYCCCTCCCTCCCTGCCTGCCTCTTTGGAAGGTGGCTGAAATGCTCTTCCCATGCTCAGAAAGCACCAGAAGTGACACAGAGCTGGGGACAGGCTCTGCTGGTGACCCTGCCACGGCCCCAGTGCCAGAGCTGCTCCCTCCTGTGCCCATCTGTCCCCATGGCTCCTTGCCCAGGCAGCAGGCACAGAGCCCCAGGCACCCAAAATCCTGGTGTTCCACCAGCCCTGCAAACACATCCCGTTATCCCCGCCCAGAGCCCTCGTGCCACCCTTGTCCCAGAGCCAGCTGTGAGGCCGTGCCCCCCTGACACTGCCACTGCTCAGGGTATCCATCTTTCCAAAGTGACAGATTGGAAATGGCCTTAATTCCCTGCTTTTGCAGTCGGGTGCCCCTGAGCTGAGCTCCCTGAAATCCGCTCCCATGGTCTGTGGGCATTTGGCAGSATGGATTGGCAGAGATGCAGGCAAAGCTGATCGTTTTTTTCTGCTGAAAATGGGAATTTTAGTGAAGAAAAATGACATTTTATTCTAAAAGTTGTGGTTTTTGAAGGATTTCGATGAAAAGATGTGCTTGGTGATAAGACAGTGAAGTGCTTTGTGTTCTTTCTAAAGTGACTGCTTAAAAAAATACCCTTTTTTTTCAAAAAATTCATTTTCTAAAGAGCTTCCTGGAAAATTTTGAGTGAAACAAAAATATTTCTTTCTTTTTACCTTTTTTCTGAAGGGACAGAAAGACTCTTCTGGCTTTCTCTTCTTGTATCTTATATTCATGTTTGCACATCAAAATTCACATCTGAGCATTCCCAAGGTGATTTCCCTATGAAAACCCCTTGCAAACCCTCTAAAATCAGAGCAGTGGCTTTGGGGAGGTTTGTGGGCTGGCAGGTTTGCTCGATGAGGAGTGAATTAGACAAGGAAGTGTTGCAACAGGGAAGCAAAACTCGCTGCAGATACCTGGAGTGAATCCAACAGAGACCAGGCACCCGCCTCCTTTCAGGAATGCCAGCTCAGCTCCGTGCCAGCTTCCACCAGCAAGGCCCTTYCAAGCCCATATGGGAAAAACAAAGTGCCCTAAACATGTGCAGGCAGATAAATATCCTGACTTTGGGGTTTTATGGAGGGAGTAAAATGGCAGAGCCTTTAACAGGAATTATCTGGGTGTGAAGCAGAGCCTGCAGCATGAAGGGATGGTGATTTAAAGCTCTGCTCTGCACAAAGCCAGACCAGGAGGGACTCTGCTTTCACTGGGCATTTGGTGGGTGCTCAGATTCTCTGTTKCTCTGGTGGCAGCTCCGTTTTTGCACTGACAGGGACGTGGGACAAACTGGGAAACTGGAAGAGCAAAGCCAGGCTGGTGGCTGAGTGATGGAGCAGCAGCACCAGGCCTGGGAAGGGAAGCACAGCTCCTTCTGAGGGGGCACTCAGCATCCATTTACCAGTCCCTTTCCTTACTCACCCTCATTTTGTCCCAAAATTGTCCTGATTTCCCATCAGCAAGCATCTATTTGAACCCTTCCCTAAATTAATCTTTTCACTACCTGAGGGGAGTCAGCAAGGTGGAGAGAGATGATTTAAGAGCTTGGAGTGGCAGGACAAAGRGGAATGGCCTCAAACTGAGAGAAGGTTTAGAGGGGATTTAGAAGGTTTTTTTTAGGGAAAAACTCTTCCCTRTGAGGRTGGGGAGGCCCAGAGAAGCTGTGGCTGCCCCTGGATCCCTGGGAGTGTCCAAGGTTTGAGGTTTKCCCTTTGCTGTTGGATTTAGCAGGATCAAATTCAGCTGATTCTGGTTCACTGTGCTCCTCCACAGCCATGGATTTGTTCCTCCATATCCTGTTATTTGTGAGGACACTGTGGAATGAACATCCTTTATGGGAATTCTGGATGCTGGGGAATGGAACAGGCAGGATCACATTCCCACCTGCGCCAGCACCTCCTGCTGTGGCTGAGATTGGTGATTTTTCCCATTCCTTGAAGGATGCCTTGTGTTACATCACTCAAGACCTTTGTTTTTTTTTTAAAAACTGAGATATTACACCTGGAAAATCTTAAATTTTGAGCACTGGAGCAAAACTGTATCAGCAAAAACCCATGACAGGCTGTGAACAAAAGCACTGAAGCTGATGCTGACATTATTTGGTTTCTTGACATCTCAAAAGTAGCACTACTGAAAAAAAAATTCCATTTTTCTTAATAGAACAGTAAAAAAATTCCACACTTACCACACTCTGGTTTTACTGACCTGTTGACAAGCTACAGCAATAACCAATGCACCAGTGCTGCATGCACCCAGTGCTGCTGCACAGGAGCAAACAGCTCTGCACAGGAGCTCCATTTAAAACTGCTGCACAATTTGTGACATCCCTTTTTTCTTTGCTCATCTCTACCTCCAAAGGTGATTTGAGTTTGCATTTCCATTACTCACAGCCCTTCAGCAATGCACTCCAGGAGCAGGACACCTCCCTTGATGACAGTGACTGAGGAGCTGCTGCCAGCAGATTCAGGAGGGATCAGCAGCTTGGGTTTCCTCTCCTTGATGAAATTTGCTGAAAGATAAAACAAAAAAGGAGTTAGCTGGGAAATCCTGGATATTCTTCAACAATGCCACCAACATCACTGCTGCCAGAAGCTTTCTGACATCCATTTGTGYGTTTTCTTTTTTATTTATCCACTCTGAGACTGATCCAGAGCCCTTATTTCCTGTCAGAGGGGAGGTGCAGTGATATCAGCTGGCAGCAGTGCTGGGAAACCCCTTTTCCTACAGTTTTACATCCYGTTTTCCAAGCACTGGCCCTTCCTSTCAYSCCYCAGGCAGTCTGATCCCCCCAATTCCTGACCTTTAGGTCCACACCACCTTTCTTAGCACCTTTATTCTGTACTGGCTCCATCATCTTCTAAACCTCAGGTGAAACCCCACCTTTCCTGGCTTGAGCATCCCACAGAATTGTCATTATTAAATTATTAMATTTACTGTAATGGAGATACAATTTGCAAAGAAGACTAAAAACAATAAAACAAGATTGATCTGAGTTTGATTCCAACAGCCAAGCAAGGGGTTTGGGATGAGGGATGCAGGGTTCAGTGGCTGCCCAGTTATCACTCTCATAACAATTAGCACACTAATGAATCAGTCCCCAAATGGTGCTAGTTCTTAAAAAAAACAGCCAGTTATGGATGATGTGACAAAAGGCCMCATAGATCTCCCTGAACCATTTTCTCATTTTTAATTTTCATTTCCCCTTGCTGTGTATCTCTGCAGATCTGYGTCACAGAGCCCTGAGCAGGACACACTCACACATTCCCCATCTGCCCTSCACCTCCTGCTGCCAAAGGCAGCCAGGCCCCCTTCCCAGCACGAGTTCAGACAGCCCTTCCAGGGAAAAGCTGCTCCTGGAGTGGCACAGGGGGCACARACCCTGCCTGTGCTGCTGCCAGGGCTCAGCCCCACCGGCAAAGTCAGAGCAGTGCTCTGAGTTATCCATCCCAAAACACCCCAGGGTATCCCCCCTTTTCAGAAACCTCAGTGATTGTCTGGCAAAAAAAAATATCTCCTAGAGGAGGTTAAAATTGGGGATTAAAAAAAAACCTAAAAAAAAAAACCCCAAAAAAACCCCAAAAACCCAAAAAACCCCCCAAAAAACCCCAAAGCAAACAAAACTATCTCCTAGAGGAGGTTAAAATTGGGGATTAAAAAAACAAACAAAAAACAAAACAAAACACACAAAAAAAGAACCAAAAAACAAAAAAACAAAAAAACCCCAAAAACCCCAAAACAAACAAAAAACCAACCAACCAAAAACCACCAAAAAACCAACAAAAAAACCGCCAAACTCTTGAAAACCATTTAACTGAAGAAATGAAGAATCAAGAGTTACAGACTCTACATTTTTCATATACTGGACACAAAAGGAGGCAGGTRGAGAATTGCAGGAGGAGCCAGCCCTGCTGCCTGCAGGGAGAGCAGGACATTTTCAGGCTCTGCTGCACAGAGAGGGGCAGGCAGAGCAGTGGGAGATGGGGATGCACAGGGTGGGAAGTGCTCTGCTGCAGGGTCACCGGTGCTGGTGGCACAGACAGAGACAGAGCCACCTCCCACCTACACCAAAGTGATGGGGACCCAACACAGGGCAGCCAAAATCCATAAATGCACAGCCTGAGCTCATCCTGGAGCAGTGCAGGATTCCTGGGACAGAATTCATGGTGTCAAAGCAGCTGCCTCATCTCAGAGTCCTTTTAACTGCCAGGAAAAGAYCTGGAGCATCCAGCTCTGGCTCCTGCTCTGAACTGATAACCCAGATCATCAACATCCTCACTTCCACCTCCTCACAAAGCTCCTTTCTCAAGTAAAAAAACCTGCCTTTTTTATAAAAAAACCCCTGCAGATTGCACTCAAAAACGACAAGATGAGCCAATTGTCCTGCCTGGACCGCTTCAATCCATCCCATGGCAATCAAGAGGCTTTTGTGATGTGYTTCTGAGCAGCTCCCATCTCACCTCAGCCGGTGGAGTCTCAGTTCAAAGGCTAAAAACAGATGCATTCAACTCACCCTTGGTAACAGCAGCGTTAGGTGAGCCTGAGTCATTAGCATGCTTTACTGAAATAAATAAAAATGACAACCAAACAAACATGCAGGGTTGAGACAGAATCAAAAGAAACCATAAATCAACCAAAAACAAAACCAGGCCCCTCCCCACCTCCCAATTTCTGCCCCAAAAGAAAGAAACGATGAAAAACATATAAAGGAAAGCAACAGATGAGCAACAGAATTTTGAAAATACAATGGAAATGCTTTAAAGGCTTGTGTTACTCTGAAAAAACACTTCATGGGTGATGTAATCAGTCTGGTGATTTTAATTATCTACAGTAATAAAAATCACTAAGTATCCACAGAGAGAAATGCTATAAAATGTATCCATTCTGTTGTTTCTTACTGCTGATTTTTGTTCTGTTTATTTTTGATGCAGTCCCTCAGCAGGCACTTGGCACAGAGTGCAGTGGGCAGGGCCAGGCTGAGCTGACAGAACCCTTTCAGTTCATGCCTCTCATCTTTTCCTGGCCCAGCTCCTGGGGCTTTCATGACAAGGTGGACACACTGGAGTGGGTTTTTGGGCCACTTCCAGGGCTCCCAGCAGCCAAAACCCATCTCCTTTTCCTCTGATCTCTGTGTGCATGTGTGGGGGACTGAACCCKTTGGAAAAGCCATGGAGAGCAACATTTAATTGGGATGTTTTTCTCACAGTTATCACCCCAAGATACGGTGTAAGCAAGCACTGAACATGCACAGCCACAATTAATCATTTATCTTTTTTATGCCAACAAGAAAACTCTCAAAATCCCGTACTAAACATGAGGGTTTCATTCCTGAAAAATTCTCAGAAATTCTCACTAAATTCTCACTAAATTCTCACTAAATTCTCCTCGGCTTTCTGGGCTGTGTAGGCCAGAAAGATCAGGAGTTTTAACAAACTGAAATCTCATATTCCCTACACAGCATTTCATCAAGGAACTGGAAATACCTCTTGTGTTTCTGATGCTCCAGGCTGCCTGGAAAAACCTGGAAMACATCATCCTTCCAACCTCACTGCTGCAGCTGGACCAAACCAGGCCTTGCCCAGCAAGGAGGCAGCCACAAAATCCCCAAAACCCACTGAAGTCCCATCCTTGGGGCACCTGCTGGACTTGAAAGCAGCAGATTTCCCTAAAGCATCCTTGGCTTTCACTGTGGGGACAGCAGGAGGAAGGACAGGGGATATTTTGGGCCTGATTTTTTGTGATGCCTCAGGATTTTAGCTTTTATGTTTTTCAAGTCCTGTACTGCTTTAGTGTATAACTCTGAACTCTCTGTCAGCTCCTCTCTTCACATTTTGGCCAGACACAACAATTCCTCTCCAGGCCTGGCAGCCAAGGACCCCTCACTGCCTCAGGCCCTGGGAGATGCAAACAAAAGGGACTTGGGGGCAGCAAACTGGGGGTGAATGACTTCATTAGCTGGAGCTGTAATTAGGATTAACCCCTGAGATGTAAATAGATGTAAATAGACCAAATTTATAATTGTCTGAAAAACTCGTGAGCATTTTCCATCTTGGGTGTAGCCCCTGGGAGGCTTCTGACTGCCCAAGGAGTATCTAYTGAAGTCCTTTAATGAATACCTGATTTTATTCTGTTAATCTTGTCTGGCCTCTGTTCCAGGGAGCCATCCCAGGGCATCAATTTCTGGTGACCCAGATGGGACAGGAGAACCTCATGCCTTGGGGTGGCTCCCTAGAACAGAATCTGGAGCAAGGAGCTTTTCCCAATGAAATCCATCCCAAAGAACCAGGTTAAAAATGCAGGGAACAACCTCAGCAGGGTGCCCTTTGCTGAGAGGGGCACACATCTGCATGCACAGCTGCCTGGGGAGCTCAGAAGGCAGAGCTCAGCTCAGCYCAGCCCCACACTTACAGCGGGACACCTTCAGCGTCATGGGCATCTTCTGCACGATGGTCCTGAGCCTGGGGAAGGCTGCAAAGCAGCAGTAGTCACTCCTGCTGTCACTCTCCTCCACGTTGGCAAAGTASAGGTCTCCCTTCAGGCTCATGGAGACCCTCTCATCCTGTGGGATGTGCTGCAAATCTGGAGAGGAAGAGGAATCGTGAGGAGGGAACAACGCGGGGCTGTTTCACCAAGTGCTCCCCTCTCCTGTGCTYCYTTCCACRTACAGAGAATGGAATTCTGGAGTARAAGAGGCAGAAAATCCASCAGAGCCAGTGGGKTTTTTATCAATATTCAATATTYAACCTATATAACTGATAAGGAAAAACTGTTATTTAGAAAACAGAGTTGTTTTGCTTCCCAAAAGGCAGAAATTCCTGCAGAACACAATGGAATTCTGAAGTAGAAGAGGCAGAAAATCCACCAGAGCCAGTGGGTTTTCTACCAATATTCAATATTCAACCTATATATCTGATAAGGAAAAATTGATAATTAAAAAATAGAGTTATTTCGCGTCCCAAAAGGCAGAAATTCCTGCAGAACACAAATGCTGCAGAATAAYGGGACAGAAACCCACAAGGAACTAATTTTATAAACCTGGTGGATTGTTTTTCCCTTAAAATCATAAATCAATCATCAATGTATAGAAAGAGGAAAACAATGATGATAGAAATAACATATTAACACACAATATCCTCTCTCCTCTAAATGCAGGACTCCTCATCACTGGCAGACCCATCAATATATTAATTATTTGATATCTCATATTTAATGAGATGCTGWGTCAATGCACTCAACAATTTAACTTTGGGTCATGTGAAACCAGATCTCCATCCTCTGTTTTTWAATTTTGTTCTTCAATATCCAGATATTTCTCCCAGGCACTTGCATAATTACAATTCCTATCCATGATGAATCTGCAATGAAATTCCTCTGTAAGAGAAATTCTTTGAGTGCCCTTGTATGAACTGTGCAAACCCATGAACTCACCAATATTCATCCAGTAGATGTGCAGAGGGGGGATGCCTTTTGGGGGGTTGCAGTGCAGGATCACAGAATCTCCRTGCTCCACATCCAGAGGCTCGATTTTCTCTTTGGGGAATTTTGGTACACCTGCACAAAAAAAGCAAAGAAGTTCCTCTTTCATTGGTATCTTTTCAAATGTTGCCTTTTGCATTCCCCTTGACACAGTTGTAATAAAATATTTACCTTTACATCATCCTTTGCATTCTCTGCCTTTAATACTGGTTTTCATTTACAGAGAGGCACAGAGTAATGATGAGTTGTACCCAGGGCAGKAAATCCCTGCGTTCTGGGACACTCAGAACAGGAATCCCTCCATTCACAAAGTTCTTGGAGCATCCCATCCAAAGCCAGGCACTGAATGGGGATGTTCAACACTTGTTTGTGATGYCCCTGTGCTTTGCTTTGGCTTCACTTTAACACAGTTCCTTTTCAAACACTTCCTTTGGCTCCTTTGTGCTGTCTGGAAGGGAACATTCAAGGCCAGGGGGTCCCTAAGGACAAGCCTGGCACAGAGGGCTGTGCCCTGGTGGGGCTCCAGCTGCTGGATCCCTGCAGGCTGAGGSTGCAGGGATAGGCTTGGCACAGAGCTCATAAGGGCTGCTCTAGCTGGGCTTAAACACAGCTTAAACTGCTAATGGGTCAATGTTTCAGCACCCACAGCACCTGGTGCCAGCGTTCTGTTCAAAGCCTGAGCCGTGCTTGGCACACCTGGGCAGGTCTGGGTGCCCAAAATGCCACTGGAGCTCCTGTGGGAAAAGGAGGAGCAGAGCTGGGCTGGAGCCCACCCCAGACTCAGCCTGGAGATGATCACAGGGAGAGCAAAACGGAACCACTCCTTGAAGGCCCCGAGCTGAGGCAGTTTCAGGGCTGACGTCGCCTGCTGCTTTCATTGCAGGCAAGTCCAAACTGGCCACAGTTTCACCTCAGAGCAGCATCAGCCAGAAAACAACGAGCAGCAATTCAACAGCAGAGGATGGAGAAYGTCCTGGCTGTGCAGAGCCACACTGGCACWGCAAACATCACCTCCCTGGTGCCCRAGTCACGGCAGGGAGAGCTCTGAGAGCAACTCCACAACTCCAGACATCAGTGGTCCTCTCCAAAAACCAGAACTGAAGTGCTCTGACAGTGTGTGAACCATGGGAATGGGAGATTCTCAGTGGCCAGAGTCATCTGTGCAAGGAGCCAGGGAMTCTGCAACATCCCAGTGCAGGAAAGGAAAGGAGAGGGGGAGAAAGGCARGGACAGGACTCTGAGGACACYTCASACAYCTCAGGATTAGTACACATGAAAAGAAGCAATCACTGCAGTGCTGATTGCCTGAACGCAGACTCTGCAGAGATTTTATCTCCAGGAGGGTTATTAATAAGTTAGGAATTCTTAGGAGAGGCAAAATGCAGCTAATGAGCATCACACACCCCGTAGGTGAAATTTCAGGTGAAAA
>CADDXX010000465.1:490618-519520 GCA_902810485.1 Alauda arvensis
CAGTAACCTGCACTCTCTGAGCCCTGGGAAATGCATCTGCTGACTGCAGAGCTGGAATCTTTTCCAGCAGCAAAAAGCCAATTTCTTGATCTAAATCTTATTTATTCCCCAAAGCACGTCACTCACAACAAAACTCTAAATAAGCTGTATCAGGTGAAGGATAAGGRATTTCTGACCAAACCCATGAGATCAGCAAATGGACTAATATGGGATGACTTATTTAGGACATTGGAACCCTTCATTCAAACCCATTTTTTGCCTCATTTAGCAGAACTAAATCTGGGTTTCTGATATCCCAGCTGGGTGCCACCACCACGGGGCTTCTCAGGGAATTTCTGTGGCCAGTAATCACAGAATTATACAGGAATTTAGTGAGTCCCACCAGGAGACAGTGACAGGTCACAGCCCTGGTGTCATTAGCTGGCAGCACAGACATTCCTCTCCAGCACAGCCCCAGATGTTGGCAGCTGGAGTTCACTGGGGGAAGCAGCAATTTGACCCCAAATGTCCTCCACCTCCAACAAGTACTTRCACCACAGGTGATCAGAGCATTTSGGYCCTTCCATGCTGGKTTTTTTTGCTTAGTTCRCCATGAAAAGCATTGAAAAACTTYMATTTTCATCCTCATAATGAAYAAATYTGAATGGTTTAATCCTTGAAGCTTTGCAAGAGATGAAAACTCATGATAAATTCCTGAGCCAAACCTTCTGACAAGCATAATTTTTTTCGCTGGGGTCCCACTGGTCTCAAAGACTAGAAAAATACCTGCTTCTGAATGGAGATTTGTTAAAAATAAAAGGCTCCTGTCACATCAGGCTTTGCCTTTGGCACATCAATCTTCAGGACGTGTATGCAGGCAGCATTTTGGATCTTTTTGCAGGGCTCTTATGTTCTAATTAGGGGACATTCCAGAATCAATCAGCMCTGATTTGTGGCCGATCACAGGAGCTATCACAGCTGAGTTAAACTCCACACAGGATAAACTGTGCCATGGAGGTGTTTAATATTTGCACAGAGCTCTCAGTGCAGCACGTGGCCACTGAAAAGTCCAGCTGGTGGCACTGAAGCTGTTATGTCAATATTCCAGGGAATCACCCACACAGGGATGTGAGGGATGAGAGGGGACAGAATCCACACAGGGATGAGAGGGGACAGAGAACCCACAGAGGGATGAGAGGGGACAGAGAATCCACACAGGGATGAGAGGGGACAGAGAATCCAGCACAGGGATGAGAGGGATGAGAGGGGACAGAGAATCCACACAGGGATGAGAGGGGACAGAGAATCCACGCAGGGAAGAGAGGGGACAGAGAATCCAGCACAGCTCTGGGTGCTGATCCCCCACATACCCACAGGGGAGAGCAGTGGGATTTAGTGGCTCTGAGGAAGGCTGAGGGCTCTCAGCACACACAAACCACGGGGTGTGAGTGGAACAGCCACGGGGAGGATGGAAACCTGCACTCCCAACTCCAGCTATGGAAAATCTCCTAAAATCCCACAGTGACACCTCTTCAAATGCTCCTGGGAAAGGCTTTGCTGGCCAAGGGGTTTTTTCCTGGCAAGGCTGCMCTCAAAAAACCAGAAYTGRAGTGCTCTGACAGTGTGTGAWCCATGGAAATGGGAGATTATCAGTGGCCAGGGTCATTTGTGCCAGGAGCCAGGATCTGCTTAATCCCTGGGGTGAACCCAAGTTTAATGCCTGGGCTGTGCTTGAGCCCAGGCTGAAGCACCACTGGCAAATTCAGGGGGGCTGGGGGAAAATCCAGAGAGGAGCCTGAGTCTCTCCTCCTCATCCCTTCGGAAAATGCAGCTTCTCCACCTAAAGCAAACAGGAGGGAGACCAATACAGTGCTACAGAAAGGCTCAATTTGAATTTGAAATACAGCAAGCAGAGCTGGGAACTCCAGTCCCCAACATTGCTGCAGATTTACTCAGGGATCCATCCAGGACACCYTGTCCTGCAGCTCAGTTTTTGTCCTRCAGCTCAGTTTTTGTCCTACTGCTGATTACAGTGACATCACACTAAGACTATCAATTCTGGCAATTTATTCCAGTTTAGGTGAGAATGGAGCCCATTCCATCGGGTATTTTACATGTTTTGGGGTCARGTGTTGAGAAATTGAACAAAGGAAAAGCATTTCTCCAGGGAACTCGAGATCCCTGTGTCTTGTTTCTACCAAACTCAGGTGTAAAATGGGAGTGAGTTCAGGATGGTAAATCAGCCATGAGCAAATACATTGTGAAATTATTGTAGAAAAGCATCACTGTAACCCAGGTTTGGCTTTATAACCTTGCCTGTGGATTCTACTGAAGACATCTGGGATAAAGGAGAGTTCAGCCTGATCCATCATGGACAGTCTCATATTTTTCCTTGCAGATAAACCCTTAAAGGATGTAAAAGTGAGGCAAAGCAGAAAYAGTAAAGAAATTTCTATAACTTCGAAATTTCCAGCTCCTTAGACTCTTAAATTAGTATTTAATTATGATTTTTTTCATTCAGAGCTGTATTTTGTACAGCAAACAGCCCAGCATTTTAAGGAATCTTAACCATGACTTGCAGTCCCTGATGTTGAGCTGCACTGAGTGAAGCTTGGGARGATTCCAGGGCTCATCTCTGTGCCTCAATTGATATTCTGATCCACAGAGCAGGAGCAGGAGTCAAATCTGTAATTTCCACTGCAGCCTTTGAACTGTTTATGAGATATGACCCTGCCTGTTTATGGATTTTTTAATTGCTGCCTTAAATTGAAAAAGTTAGCCAAGGCTGTCAGGAAGAGCGTGGCTGGGAGTCCACTCTCTCCTGAGGATGTGGAATGGAATCAGTGACAGCTTTTTTCTGTCTRAATCTCTGTTATCCCTTTCAAATTGATGGCCACAGGCAAGAATCAGAGAGAACCCGATGGTTTAGGTGGCGAGAAAAGCTGCCCGAGGTGAAGGTCACTGGCTTAGGAGGCAGCAGGGTTAAATTCCCATCACCTGCAAAGTCCCAGTGAATTGCTCCCTTTTGTTTTCTCTTCCAGAAAGGCTGCACCAAAGCCTTCACAAAACTGAGACCTCCAGCTGCAGTATCAGCTCATCACCTTTCACTGATTTCAGGACATTCACACCTGAGTGTTCGAACATTAACTCAGGTCTGGCTTTCTTTGGGAATTCTTGCACTGACACCACTGACACAGAGCACAGCCTGCCACGGGATAATTCCACACCCAGCCAATATTTCCATCCTCAGGTCTCTGCTCTTTGAAAATCCTGAGCATAAATCTKAACTCAGTCTGCCATGCAGTCTTTTACAGCACAGTTAATTAAAGAAGTTTAAACCGTACTTCTTCTCCTTCCCCTGGCACTGGGCCTGCTCACTAATTCAAGCAGCAGATTCCYGAAATGCTGGAGGAGGGGAGCTGGAGTCTGTGTTCTCACCATTTAAATTCATTTCCATGCTGAATGTATCTTGTAACAATCTGGCCTTTGTCAGAGCTGCAAACACATCCAGATCCTCGGAGCCCGTTCTTCCCCCTCTCCTTAATGTCACCCTGCATAGGGGAGGTGGGGTATTTCCATTATGTAGGTGAGATTTAATGATCATCTCTGCTGACATTTCCATTGCTTCCCTGGAATGACCACTGTGAGTAAACACTCTTTTGTTCTCCTTYTCAGCAGCAGCCTTACAGAGCCAGAATAGTTCTGCAGAAGTATTCTGCTTTCTGCAGTGGAAATGTAATTTATGAAAGAAACTGCCCTGCTCTGCCTCGCTGGGGTTTTCTTCCCTTCCCTGGGCACGGTGACTTTTGCCAAGGAGCTTTACACCTGCCCTGAACGCAGCTGGCACAGCCCTGCCACCTCTGCAGCGTGGTGGGAGTGCAGGGAGGGATCTCACATGTCCCAGCCCCTGCTTCCCAACCCGGGGGTGACAGGGGTAATTCACCCCCAGCCCCTCGCAGGCAGGGCCTGATTTACAGCAGGGCTGTGCTCCAGCAGCTCCTTCYCTGGGCCACAGCTGCASAGCATCCAGCACTTCAGAAAATCAAAGGTGCCTTCTACTCCTCTCTGAAYCCTGATTTAATTTGCAGCTCCTGCACTGCACCCGTAAATGAAAGAACTGACGGCAGAAGAGTTCTAATAACAGCAAATGTGCTTTAAGAGATGTGTGAGTTGGGTAAATCCCTCTAATACATTATCTGTACCATGTTTGGGGGTTTTTTTGCTGGGTTTAGGACTTTGTATTTATTAGCACTGAAATTATTCCTCTTGCTTTTGATAACAACCACGTTTGCAACCTCTCCATAAATTTGTTGCCATCCACTCCCAATATATTTAATATCTACTTAAGCCACTCTAGACTGTTTTTCATTAAAAGCAAACCATCTCTCCTCTGAATACAGATTCAATAATCCCAAATACAGACATCAACTCCTTGTTTCCCATCTTAAGCACCCTTTTTAGCTCAGCAGCAATGGAGTATCAGAATATTCCCCTGCTGGAGGCACAAACGTGACACTGAGCACTTGAACCTSTCTCAAATGCCATGAGTTTGAGATATTTTGCTTAACAGGAGTTACATTAACCCCACTGCCCTGGCCAGACTCCAAAGTGAAMAACTCAGTCCTGTCTGAAGTTTAAGTGCATCACTCTCCTGTCCCTGCCTGAAACCCCAGCTGCCATCAGCTGCCCTGTCCTACCTGAGGAACCAGCAGTTCAATAACCCTCAACTCACTCTCCTAAAGCTTTCTGCAATTCTCCTGTGCTCTGGGAAGCTCTTCCCTTAAAGCTGCACGGTGGTGCAGGCTGAGCCTCAGAGCARCCCCTGGAATCCTGCTAATTCCTCACCAAACACCCAGCCCTGGCTCCAGGGATTGCTGTGCAGCACATTGCAACATGGAATTGGTTTCCCAGGGAAAAAAAGAAATCCATAAGACTGGATGGAAGGCAAATAAAACCTCTTTCATGAGGAGCACTCATCAAATACATTTACATGGCACCCTCAGCAGCTCCCTCCCAGCCCTTGCCACGTCTTGTTTTCAGTGTGCCCACAACTCTCCCAGCCCTGGCTGTGTCTTGAATGCTTCTCAGGATTATTTCCTGYGCTGAAGACAGGACAAAAATGTTTATTCATGTTTCTGGCAGCCCATTTCATCTGCACTGATCTTCCAGAAGTGTTTTTTGTACAAAAGCAGCCACCTCCTGTCACTGCAGGGCTGAGGATGCACCCCCTGCCACAWGGATTCCACCTGAGCATGGAGCTGTCAGATACTTGATTAAAAAAGTACTGTAGGAGCTTGGAAATGCAGGATCTAACCTGAAAAAATCCACTGCACTGCTGCTTTTCTCTATCCCTGCCACTGAACTGCACCACAAAACCTGCTTCAGGTTCTCACCCTGCTCCATCATGGAGCTGGGGAAGTTTCCTGTCCTTCCAGCTCCCACTGGGAAGATTCTGCTTCTGAACTTCCTCYTCTCATTTCATATGTCTCAATCCTGAATTTAGAACCAAAATGTGGGTTCATATTCCAAAGTACAGCTGATGAAATGGGTTGGTACAAACCAGCTGTTTCAGCTTTGGGACGTGGTTGGATGTTGAACCTGGCTGGGYTGGGTTAAGGGTTGGATTCAATGATTTTAAGAGCTCTTTGCCAACTTTACTAATTCCTTCTTTCTATCCATAAATTTCATCCCACTTCTACAAACCTGCTCCTTAATTCCTCATTCCTGCCCTTCTTCCGTGCCAATAGTGGAAGCACAAATTTCCAGGATCAGTAATTCTCCCTGCTTTATTTTTAAGCTTGTTTTCCATTCAGCTCCAGGGCTTTATTCTTCTCCCCATCAGTATTTATCCCAAACCCTGAATGCTGCTGACATCGGAGTAATGAACTCACAGCTGATCAAATCACTTCCCCTGGAGCTTTCAAACATTTGCATCCGTTGCTATTTTGCAGTAATAACCTGTGGGAGTTGATGGTGCAGTGGACTGAAATCCTGCATCCACATTTGGTTTCTGTCCTCAAAACCAGGAATTAAATTAAATCAAATCATTCCAAGAGAAAATATAACTTTTTTTCTTTAAATGTTCACGTGTCTTGCCATGTGCCACCTTAGCGAGCTGCTCTTTCTCGTTTGTTTTGAGAAAAGACAGTTCTCACCCTAATAATAAAAGCCTTAACAATAAAATCTGCAATAATTACGAATTCAAACCAGAAGTAAAGCCCTTACTTGGAACAATCAGCTCAATCTCCTCTGACATGGCAGTTCCCAGCAGGTTGGAGGCGAAGCAGCGATATTTCCCTTGGAAGTTGTTGATGATGCCCCGGTTTTGGATCACAAAAGTCCCAGAGTTGTTAGATGCAACTATCCTCGGGTCAGATGATAAATCAAATGGTTTTCCATCCTTAGTCCAGTTAAAGCTGAAAGATAAAAGGGATTAGTTACAGTGGGCAGGCCCCAGGGCAGGATTTTGGTGTTGATCAGGGGTAAATGTGGGGCCAAGAGGGTTTTATCAAAATAAAAGGCAAGATTTGATGTAAGAGGAGAGAGCTGAGTGGCAGAATGACCACTGTGCTCCTCGTGGGCACATCTCTCCTTCCACACACTCTGCTTCTGGACAGCTGGCAGTGACATGAGACAAGAGCACAGAGCTCRGAGCAAGGACAGTGACAGACAGGGAAAGCCACACACTGACAGGACCTGCAGGTCTGCAAAGGCTGTGGCTGCAGTGGAATTGCTGCTTTGGAATGGCAAAGATCCACAAGAGCTTCCCCCACCCTCCACCATGGCTGAATCAGAAAAAAGAAGAAATTATTCCATTGAGTTTCTCCTTGCCACAGAACCATTTGTAGTTTTGCTGCTGCTGGGGGGTGATTYTGATGAATGCTGAAGGAATTGTCACAGCTCCCGTACCTGCAGTTCTCAGATGGATTGAAATTTGCCTAAACTGATTTAAAATCAGACAGCTGGAAATTACGGTGTTACATCAAGTGAGTGGCAGATGCACCTTTCCTTTTTGTTTTGAGAGAATCAATAATGCCAACAAAACTGTTGTTCTGGCACTTCAGTGGTGTTGGTAAAAAACTGCTCCAGGATGGAGGGAATATGGGATCCCCTCACCTAACAGGCACTACCACATCATTTAAATCCACCAGGAAACTTYTCAGTGATGCACTGACAAACAGTGGAACAAAGGGAATTTGTTATCATGCTACAAATCCCCATTCAGAGCTCAATTAAAAACTGCCAAATCGTCTTGGTATAAATAAAAGAATGCCTTTTAAAGTTTAAATTGTATTGCAAAGAAAGGAGAAGGGAAGGATTAAAGAGAAAAAAAAAAAACAGCTATTAATTTAACCCAAACACCATTCAGTGGTGGAAGCCTCAGGAGGAGTTTTTACTGTGTTGTTATTGCACTCTTGTTAATCACACTTTCATCAAAAATCTTTCTCTTTTCCACACTGGTGTAAAATGCACAGAGCTTATCTTTGGATATTTATCTGCAWAACTCCTTCTGTTTCCATCTGCACCATCACCACGGTCCCACTGACGTTAGGCACAGACAAGGTATCTGATAAAATGCAAATGTGGTGTTTGAGTACACAGTTCAGTGTGTTTGGGATTTTTAGGGTTGCTGAGGAAGGGGCAGAGGAGCAGCTGGGTTCCTTTGATTACCATCACACAGCCCATCTTTCCAGCACAACCCAGACAAGATTTTATTTTTTTTTTTAAACCACGGGGTGAATTTGGCACGTGCCAGAGAAATGAAACATCCCCCAGCAAGGAAAACCACATTGATACTTATTCACAGGGTGAGGGGAGGTGATGGAGCAGCAAAAGCTGAATGGAAAGCCAAGCCTTAACCCTGCTTAGGGTGATGAGCAGGGCTTTGTGCAGCAGCTCCTGACAGACACAACAATGTTTGGCAAAGGTTAAAAGCAAACTCAGCCTGTGTTTGCTTCTCCAAGCAGTACTCACGTGGGCKGGGGGTTTCCTCTGGCTTCGCATTTAATGGTGAAGTCCTCATCGAAGGGGTAGGCAACCTGGGCGTGGGATTGCTCCGTGATTGTTGGGAGCTGGGAAACTGAACACAGAGAGGAATTGGGTTCAAACACCACTCCAGCCAAACTGGGCTCCCCTCGAGTGGAGAGGGACAATGGCAGGGTTGCATTATTCCTGCAGAAAGTGAGTCCTGCCTTGGGAAAAAGATGATCATCACCTCCCTGGCGTGGAYAACACCCTCTGATCACTGTCACTGCCAAAGGAAGGCCTGGCAGAGGGACAGTGCCCCCCTCAYTCCCCTCCAAACCCACCCCGGGCAGAGGCGAGCTGGGACCTCGCCAGAGCCAAAGCACGGGGCTGTGGCCTGGCAAATTTATTCATAGGTGAAGTCAGTAACTGGATTTAATCCAGACACAGATGCACACACATGAGGTAGCAGGGCTGCTGCCTCCATCCTGGGGAAAATTGCCAGGAAAGCCGTGCACTGCAAGGCTGGTTTAGTGCCTGCCCCGCGGTGCAGCCGCGTGGTCACGCACCGAGGCCGCGCTAACTTCTCCTTTCTTCTGAGGGAATTAAAGTGCTGCAAAAGCCTGTGCAACAGAGGGAGGAGAGTGTTCCCCTGCAGTGGAGCTGGGATAATAGGATCACCCCATTGTTAGAGACAGCCAGGAAGGGAATTAAAATGCTCTTTGGGTGCTGCTTTAAGCGCAGGGAGCTCAAAGCTGGAGCGAAATGTGGTGGCTTGTCACATCACACGGTCTCAAAGCTGAACACTTCCAAGCCCACCAGCTCCACTGATCAGAAATAACTTTTTATTACAATATAAAATGCTTCATTACAGCTAATTAAGGGTTAGGTGGYTCCCTGGGGTAGGTTCATAAAAGCAGTGGATGCCCAGAGAGTTGGTCCTGTGCTTTACAGTCACAGCTCCGCTTGGGCTTTATTGAAACACAAGGAGCCACTGCAGTTCCTTCCTGAAAAAAAACCCCAAAAACCTCCTCTTCCCAATTAAAATTGGGATAGTTTTACAAAAATATCCTATAAACCTGCTCAGCCAGGGCTATTGGCAGGCTCCAGGGTGTTAAGAGCTCATGGCAGATCCACAGGATGCCCTGAACTGGCCCATGTCCTACTCTGAGACCCTGAAAAGAGCCTAAATGGATTATTCCTTAGATTCACTTCTTTATTTTTCCCCACTATAATTCATAAACCCTAATATTGCTGGGTTTTGCTCTGCCAGGTGTTTTTGGGGTTTTTTTTGCAAAAATCAACCAAGCAAAATGCAGTTTTCAACCCTCCTGGTCCGTTTATGTCTGAAAAACGCAAATCTCGGGAGGCCTGGGCTGTACTCCAGGCACAGAGATCCTCTGGCTTTCCTTGGATAGCTCCCTGTGAGCCTCATCCCATATTTTACACGTGTCCTGGAAGCTCATGATCCATGTAAAACAAGCAGTTTGAATTCATCCCAGCCGGCGAGGGATGCACGAGCTGCTCCCCAGGGCAGGACACGGAGTGTGAAATTGTGAAATCCTTCTCYGGGGACCAACATTTGCCCTGAGACATCCACCTGCTCCCTCCCCAGGCTGGGATGGCAGCTTGCACGGCCAGTAAGGAGGGATTTATGCACACCAAACAAGCTCCAGGGGGATTCAGAGCCAAAATGAGGAATGGAAGTGAAGGACAAACCCRAACCCTCAGAGCTGAGCGTTGTGTTGGATGGCAAACACCAGAGAGATGTCATCAGACARCTTTACTGCTCCATTTAAGCAGGCCCAAACAGGACAGCTCCGTTTTTGATCACACCTGAATTTCCCCAAGGCCACATTGTGGCAAGATTACATTCCAAATGGAACACAACTGCAAAGGAGGATTTAATGTTTTTTCCTTCAGGGATGGCTGCAAAGGAACACCAAACAAAACAAGCAAAGAGCACAGCAAATAGCTACAACTCACCTGATAATGGTATTTCAATAGCTGCTGCCAAACTCAATACAAAGAAAAACAGGCATATGGTGATGCCTTTTGTGCTTAATAGCATCTCCATCACTCTTCTGTAAACACGGAGTCCAAACAGAACGAGAGATACCTTATGCTTCTGCTCACTGTCACTTCAAATCAGGCACAGGGATGTGAAAGTGGGAGTCTGGTGAGGAGAACAAACAGCAATATTAGCCTACAATATCATAAAATCAAAGCAATGCTTCAGGTTTGCAGCTACATTGCACTAAATGGTCCATTTTCCTCTCACCCCAT
The DNA here is from genome assembly GCA_902810485.1 of Alauda arvensis. NCBI lineage: Eukaryota > Metazoa > Chordata > Aves > Passeriformes > Alaudidae > Alauda > Alauda arvensis. The sequence goes on from CADDXX010000465.1 coordinate 500,849, forward strand.
CCCCTGGCTCCAAAATCAACCTCTATGTCAATTCTAACCAAAAAACACATGCACAAAAGTACAGCTCTGTTGTAGCACAGAAGTATAATTATTTTATTGCTGTTTGGCAATTAAAAGTAGGGGTGGTTTAGAACACAGYGCATTTGTAATCATTCCAGTTCATAAATTTTTCTAATGAGAGTTGTGTAAGTTGGAAAGTAATGTAACAGATCTAATGAGAGAAATTTGGTACATTAATGACCTTGTTCATAAATCTCATCTGTCTTTTATCTTTCATTTATGCTCAAAGAACGATACAATCTCATTTAGTTCATTATTAGGAACCAGAACATGAAACCTTTGCTTTTGCCTCACAGTCCCACTCGACGTGGGTTTTGCACATTCCATTAGACATCCTTGGGTTCTGAATTACAGGGCAAAAATGGTGTGTGTCTGCAAAGAGGGACAGATCCAGCTCTAATGAGCATTTAAGTGACATTCACAGAGAAGTAAAGGAGAGAATTCTGATTTTGATAAAAAATCGGGAAGAAAGCCCTCCCTGGGAGGGTTCTAAGGTCCTGGCACAGGTGCCCAGAGCAGCTGGGGCTGCCCCTGCATCCCTGGCAGTGCCCAAAGCCAGGCTGGACAGGGCTCAGAGCAGCCTGGCACAGTGGGAGGTGTCTCTGCCCATGGCAGGGGATGGAAGAAGATGATTTTTAAGGCCCCTTCCAACCCAAACCACTCTGGGATTCTGCAAAAGCGTGCACAGAGGATTCCAGTCACCAACTTCACCCACAGTGAATTAACCAGTGTTACCTGGGCACCCTCTAACAGTGCTGAGGGACATCAGTCTCAGGACAATCCAGAGCTCAGCTGTCAGGATAACTTTGAGAGAACAATTTTGGAGACAAGGCCACCGTGCAGGAGCCACAGACCGAGCAGGCAGCCGAGCCTGGCACAGCCTGCCCAGCTCTGCCCCAGGGCAATCCCCTGCCAAGCCGAGCCTGCCTCRCACACAGCTCCCGGATCTTTGCACATCCCGCCCCGTTAATCCCGGGATCAGAGAAGCAATGCCGGGATCCCAGGAGCAGTYGGCATGTGGGGACAGCAGGAGGTGGCACTGCGGATGGCACAGCTGGGACAGAGGCAGAGCTCACACACAGCCCACAGCCTCCAGCCCGCGGGGGTTTGCTCCTCACGGCTGCTGTTCCCTACAAACAGAGACATCCCTTTATCCCAGCACAATCCCTCTCACATCAGCCCCGAGCTGAGCACAGCTTGTCCCTCCCTCCAGGATGAGTTCTGTTCACAATCACCACCCCATAAAAACTTCCTGCAAGTTCACATCTGTGAGACCCAAATCCCCCGGCTGACCATTGAAACTGGCCAACGAGGGGCGAGCCACAGACACTCTAATCACATAAGCCTCGTTTGTTTAGAAATGAGGCTAAAAACCAGATGTCTTTTAAGTATCTTAGGCCCGGAGTATTTGCTGATGGAAGAAGCTGACTAATCTGCTTAGTGCCCCGCTCYGCAGAAGGGCACTGCAGGGGACAGGGACAGGGGACAGGCTCAGCTGGTTCCCCCGGGCTATCCCGGGTGTAAATCACCCAGAATCGGGCAACAACACCAGCAGTTCTGCTGGTGGCACTCGATATTCCCTCAGTCTGAGTCCTCCCGGTGAGCAGTGGAGCTTTCCAAAGCTCAGCCTGCCAAAAGCCGGGCTGTGTGACAGCGCAGGGGACACAGAGGACACGCAGCAGCCCCAGCCAGCAGCCACCTGATGGCTGCTGTCACTGCAGCATGGGGCTCTCCCCCTCCTCACCTACTCCTGGCACACGCTCAGCCCCGGATCCGTGTCATCAGCAGCGAAACAGATGCTGTGACACAAAACCCTCCGGAGGCAGAGCCGCAGTTGAGGCTCACGAAAGCCTGAGCAGCCTTGCTGCCTGCAGATGGAAGGCTGGGGGCAGCGAGAGCCTCCTCTCCCCCCTCTGCTGCCAGCTCTGGGGACAGGAGCAGGCAGGTCAGGATGGCAGGGCAGCTGGGATTACAGGAGCTGTGCAACTTGCTAAGTTTTGTCCTAGATGAGTGCCACCAAGCATTGGATAAATTCAGATTAAATTCAAGAAAAAAAACAAGAACACAGCTCGATTCCTTAATCAAACCAATTAGCTCACACCTTATTTTTTTTCCCCCTCTTTCTTATTTTTAATGAAGTGCCAGAGCAAAGCAGCAACGTTCCAAGCAAGCAGGATATCCTTCATCTTGTGGCACAGCCCGACTTGCCTCTGCAGGCTGCTGTAATTAGTCGGCCCGTCTAGCACCTCACTCCTGCTCCCYGGCTGGAATACTAATGCTGGGGGCTGWCAGCACCAGCATTTGGAAGCAGCCRGCACAGGGGGCACCAGCAGTGATGCACTTGTGCCCACCCTGCAGACAATTCCACCTGGGAACCTCCCTGCAGCTGCCTTGGAGCTGGGCTGGGTTATTCTGAGGGGATTCCAGGAGGTGCAGCCCTGGATCAAGCAAGAGGATCAAAACGAGCCCCTGCTCCCGTGTCTGTTATCCCTGATGCAGCAGCAGAGGCAGTATCCYGGCTGTGGCAGCGATTATGGGATGCCAACACCTCACACACATCTCCCCTGACGTGCCCCACTCSCTGCTCCCTCCTGTGTGCCCTGTCCTGGGCAGGGCTGGTGCTCAGCCAGGTGAGGCACACCATCCCCAGAGCCCTGAGCCAAGCTCTTCCCCTTTTTAAGGTGACATTTCWGCAGGGCTGCCAAGCTTGAGGTGTTTAGGATGCCTGTCACACCTCTGGCTGTCCCACCAGGCCTCAGGTGAAACTGCAAAGATCCTGATTAAATTCCCTCTCAACCTCCAAAACACCCCGAGCCCCTTCCTTGATGAACAGCATCCCCCAGCCAGCCCATCCCTCCTGGCTCCACACACAGCCACACACCCAAACTTGGGGCAGCACAATCCAAATCACTCTAAAGAAGATTCAGCTCCAAACCCAAACTCCTCACCGTGTGCCAGCTCCCAGCACATGAACCATTTCRCTGCCTCATTTGGAGGAGTGACTGAGGGAGCTGTGCAGACTCTTGGCAGCCCTGGGCAGGTTTGGGTCCTGCTGCTGCCAAAGCCCAGCTCTGTCCTTGGGGCAGGAGAGTGCCAGGGACCCACCGGCAAAACCCTGACCTTGGGAAGAACATCAGCCCTGCTCTCCGAGCTGGGTCAGTCCCAGAGTCCTGCTTTTCACAGAATTACAGGATGGTCTGGGCTGCAAGGACCCTTAAAAATCATCTCATCCCACCCCAGCCATGGCAGGGACACCTTCCACATCCCAGGCTGCTCCAAGCCCTGTCCAACCTGGCCTGGGACACTTCCAGGGATCCAGGGGCAGCCACAGCTGCTCTGGGCACCCTGTGCCAGGGTCTCAGAACCCTCACAGGGAAGGATTCCTTCCCAATATCCCATCTGTCCCTGCCCTCTGGCAGTGGGAAGCCAATCCCTGTGTCCTATCACTCCATGTCCTTGTCCAAAGTCCCTCTCCAGCCTCCCTGTAAACTCCTCTTCAGGTAAAGAGGAAAAAATGCATAAAAAAACTGGAAAAAATGTATAAAGTCTCCCCCAAGCCTTCTCTTCTCCCTTTTCCCAGGAATTCCACATCCTCCTTTGTTCTCACTGCAGCACCACTTGCACCAGGGATGGGGGCACCAGACTGGCCAAGAAAACCTTTCCTCTGCACAACAAATGAACACGGGTTGCTGCAACAAATGTTACATCTGCAACCCCTCCTTCTCCCTTCTTCTTTCCCCCTCCTCCTTCTCTTTCCCTCTTTCTATTTGCTTTTCTCTGCCTCGGGCTTAAGTCAAGTAATTTGAATTCGCTGCAAATACTTATCTGCAGCTCCTTACCTGCAATTCATTATTTACTGTGCTGTTCAGTTAATAGTAAATACTGATTGCTCTAAGGACAGCTCATTTGTTTGTTTAATGAGCTGCCTTTAACTTACACTGAGCAAATCTTTCAAACTATCAGTATTTCCAAGGAGCAATGGAGTTCCAGATYCTTTTATTATTTCCCCTTGCTTCCAGAAGGATGCCGGAAAAATATTGGACAACCAAACCAGAAGAAAAGATTAAATTTCCATTTATCTCATCAACCTCGTGAACAATTTTCCCTACATGTAATTACTGCATTAAAATTGCTCATAAATAGTAGCAGGATGACAGCCAAAATTCCCAGATTACTGGTCTGCTGCTTCCAAGAGAAATTATAATGCACTACTGAATATGGCACCAACCTCAGCTCTTTGGTTCCCTCTTTAAATATTCCTTGTTTAAGTCCTGTACAGCACAAATCTTGAGGAAAACAATGGATCCCCATGGCTTAACTCTGGTGCATCCCTTGGCTGAGCTTTTCATTAGCTAGAACCAGGTTTAATTTCTCAGTGACATGGAGAGATACAGGACTGGTCAATATTTGTAATTAGAAATTACAGCCTCCTGTGTGGTCCCAGTTATGGAACAACAGGGAAAAAAAAGAAATTGCTTTCTGGTAGGAAAAAAATCAAAGTTTGGATGTTTAATGATTCCAGGGAAAAAGATCAGTGCTACAGAGCTACAGCCACTGCAAAGCCTTCCAGCAAGTGGGGCATGGCAAACTCACCAGGTAAGGAAATGTGCTCCAAAGTGTTCCCAGAGCAGCTCCCAGCAGAGGGATGGCAGCCCTGGGATGCAGGCAGGGCCCTGGGGAGCTCCCAAAATGAATCCATCACCTCTGAGCTTCTCCACATCTCAGGGAACTCCCTACTTCACCAATGAGCTGGGAAAGGTGGAGATTCCTGCTGCATTTCAGCTGTAAATGTACTTCTCCAGCACCAGTTTTTATGCAAATACAGATCTTTTTTCCCCCTTAAACCCCCCCAATGTGCAAAGTCACTCAAGAATTAGGAAGAGAGAGAGAACATYCATCAGGACYCCATTTCAGCTCAGCTGCCAATGCCACCCATTGCTTTTCCCCTAAAAGCTTTTTTGACATSCCAGTGTCAGCACCAGGGAGAGGATAACCTTCACTTGACTCTTCCCCAGTCCCCTATTTTGGGATGTTGTCAGTTCTTAAAAAAGCAGCCCATGATACATCTGCTGGAGGTGATTAAAATAATCACCCAAATCAGAGAGCTGCTCTTCCTTCTGTGGCACAGCATTCCCAAACTCACTGCAGCACACAACAGGCACTGAGAGATTTCTGTTTCAGATGCAATTCCACTCTCAGGAGGTTTTGTGAGTAAAGTCCATGCATTATTTATCTTGCCAAGGACTTCATAAACATTATTGGACAGCACATCTAAAGGAAAAGTTTTCGGTGCAGTTACACAACTTCAGCATAACTTACACAATAATTTTACCAAAAAAATCATTTCACAAAATTTTTGTGTTTCAAGTATGATTGCAGCTATTGTGCCTTCCCAATTTTGTCATCCATCAGTCTTTCAGCTTCCAAACAGAAAAACCACTCTAAAAATGGAATAATGTAACTAAAAACCAAACATGCATGCAAGGCTGTAGCACAATGTAGCAGTAAAACGTTCAATTCAATAAAGAGAGCAACAGAATTAATTTCCCTGGGCCAAAGTTTGAAGGAATAAGTAAGGAATTTGGGAGCCCAGGCCCTGGCTGGGCAGGGTGACAGACAGTGCTGTCCCCAGCTGTGACTCATGGCTCAGTTTGATGCCTGTGCTGATCCTGTGGAAACCCAATTTCTGTTGGAGATCTACCCCAAACTGAGGGGAAGCAAGAGGTGTAGGAGCATCTTAGAATCCAAGCGTGTGACCCCAGGAAAAGGCAGCACCAGGCACCCATCCTCACAAATACTCYCTCACCTGCTCCCAGCTGTTCCCAACAAAATCCTGAAGTGCAACCCCCTCAAGTCTCATCAGATCGTGCCCCAGGCTCTGAAATGGTTTAAAAGCCAGCAATAAATGATTTCTCCTGGTCATCTCTCTGCCCAAATAATGGCCCAGAACCTGGGAGAGGTGATTTCACTGGTTTTGTCCATCYGGCAGCTGAAGCACTGAGCAACAAGGACCACATTTCTTAAAGCTCTGCTTAATGGCTTTTACACACACACAGGGATGGAAAAATGAAAAAAAAAAAATGTGGTTTGTAACCTACAAAGACCCTCAGGAGCCCAGGTTGGCCAGCCCCATCAGACCTGCCCTGCTGGAACCTCTGAGCAGCAMTTGCAATAAAGACTCCCCAGAAAACCCAGGGTGGGAATCAAGACCTGCCTTAGCCCTTTCATGGCCAGAGGAATAAAGGTGAGGTGTGGAAGGGCCACTGCTGATATGGATATCAAACTTCAGTGATGACATCACTGACGTGGCACTTCCCAGTGACTGAGACAAACAGCCACGAGGTCACTCCTTCCAGCAGGAGCACACAAACCTGAGTGCCCTGCAGCCAAATCCCCCCCTTCTGCATGTTCTTAAACATCTTAACCAGCATCTGTACCGATCTGCAGAGGAGAACAGCAGGGAAATGGGACACAGGTGACCCCAGAGTGGCTCTGGCTCCACGGGAGAACAGGAATCCTCCATCCTCCTGCAGCTACCTGGGGACTTTCTGGGCCAGATCTGATCAAACTTCTGCTCTTTAACACCAACAGGCCTCTCCTCCAGAAATSTAAGTCCTTTTTTCTTAATTGCTCCCCTGCCCATCCTCACTGCACATAAAACTGCTCCTTCTCCAGTTCACTTCTGGGCTGGGTTAACTGGGCAGCAGCTCTGAGCACTGGGAGCACTGGGCCACCACAGCAGCCCCTGAGACAGACAAGTTTAGGTCTCCGGACACAATCTTTTCTTGAATGGGAACTAATCCCTATTTTGCACTCATCTCCTTTAAGCCTTCCTCCAGCTCTGCTGTGGCACCAGCCTCTCTTTCAGGGGAAAATCTGGATTTGATGTAGTGCACTCGAGGTGTGTGTACCACAAATTGCTGATGGAGATGATGTGCAGACTTCTGAGSAACCCACAAGTGTTTAATTAGCAGGTTTCTAAGGTATTTAGAGTGGAATTAAAAATACCATGCTGAAATTTTAAGCTGTATTCCTTAACTGCACTATAAAGTGTACTTTGCATGATTCCTGTATAATTCACCATCAAATAAGGACCTGGTTTTACATTTACAGATGTAAGAGCAGCCTAAATCCCCTCACATGTGGCTGGTTTATTCCCTTCACCTGAAGGTCTGACCACACATCATTCCTTTTTTAACCAATGAAAGCACAGAAATTATTCCAGCACGAGGAGATAACGCTGCAGCAGAGGAATGTCACGACCTACAAACACACCTCATCCTCCCTGCTGCTCACAAACCAGCCCAGACCCGAGCTTTGCAAGCACAGCCTGTTAAAAATTCAGCTGCTGTCTGAGGCTTTTGCCATYCTGCACTTCCTTGAGATGCTGCATCTCCTGAGTGAGTTTAGCACATTTCTGGCCAAAGCTGGTTTTATATTAGTTGAAATTTTCAGCAGCCATTAGCATTTGAGCTCACAGGTCAGGCGTGAAGCAGAAAGCAGAGGACAGCAGCAGGTGGGGTGGGTGATGGGGATGAGGCTGTGGCAGCCAGCCACAAAGGGAAGGGAAGGGAAAAAAGGAAAGCAGGCTGCAGTTTGTGCTCAGACCAGACTGCCAACGACAGCCGAGGTGATGCAAATCCTCCGAAATTTCAACACGAATTTGCCAAGGTGCCTGCTTCTTCTGCACGCTCCCCCTGCCTCTTTCAGAACACATAATAATGGGGAAAATCACCAGCTTTCTCCTGTTAATCCGAACAAACACGAGTCCCAGTAGAGCAGCACCTCCCTGAAGCAGCCCTGCCTCACCTTGACAAGAACCCAGCACACCCCACAGCCATTCCTGAGCCATTCCTGAGCCGTTCCTGAGCCATTCCTGCTTGGAGCACACCCCTGGCACACACACAGAGCCAGGAGAGCTCTGCTGACTGCGAGATGTGGGCAGGGATGTGCCAGGCAGAGCTCTGGCAGGGATAATGGGGTTGTTCAGTCAGCAGAAACTCGGGGAGAACAGCACAAAGCACATCCCAAAACACAGCCAAGGGGTCCTGCCACGGGAGGAACTCTCTCAGGTGGTAAAGGAGGGGAAAATTTACACAGGCAGCCCCTGATGGGCTCCATCCCAGGCACAGGAACCATCCCAGTGCCAGGAAAATCACCTGGCAATGGCAGAAAGCAGGGCAGGGCWCTGAGGGCTCCCCTTGGTGATTCTCACAGGCTGGGTTTGTGTTTGCTGGAGGGCTCCCTGTGCTGGTAACGAGGTGACAACAAGAACAGGGGGGGAAAGAGATTTAACTGTAAATAAATTACCTCTATAAACAGCAGAAAACAGCTATTATTGTCACTCGGTCTGTTTAGAATCATCTTTTCCTGCTGCATCCCAGGCAGGTGAACCCACCCACCAGATGTACAACACTGGCAATACTGTCAGACATCCAAATCCCTAAATCTGAGCTCCCTGCTCCATCTGTGCCAGGAAAAATGCACACTCACAGAGCTTCTCTGCCTCAGGAGATGCTCAGTGCATTCCCAAGACCTGGAGAGAAAAATCCTGATGGGCTTCACACAAAAAAATCTTAAACCCCAAGAAAAACTGACCCCAAACCTGCAGGAAATCTCCTCTCTCAGTTTTTACCCTGCATCTCAGCACAGTGGCAGTGAAAGTCACTGGGACACTGCGTGTTCCTGATTTAAATTGCAGCCAGTGACTCGTGACCAGGGAAGAGTTTCACAGCAAGCAGGCTCTGAACTCTCTGCCTGCCTCTGATTCCCCTCCTCCCGTGTAATAACAGAGATTAGCTCTTTCAGCTTGGTGGAGGATCTCCCAGCACTTGCTTTTCCTGATAAGTCAAGGCCATTAAGCTTCCAACATTTTTCTACATTGCCAGAGATGCAAGGGATTACTTGGAGAAAAAAAAAAAACAAGTAAAAATGAAGTGAAATGTCGTGATTTCACACAGACTCTGCATGGAAGGGTTTAAGGGTACAAGTGGAACACCATCCACATCACTCTGAAATCCTGCTGTGCCTGTCTGGACAGGAGATTCCTCTCAGTTTGGGAATCCTGGTCTGATTCTCCAGGAGGATCCAGTGGGACTGACAGCCTGCCAAGGCAGTGCCACCACAGGAGCTGATTTATGGCAGTAATTGTGGGATTTGGCCCAGKTTGTGCATTGGGAATCTGGGTGCATGGACAATTCATCCTGATTCTGCATTCCCTACTTTGCCTGTTTTTACCTGGAATCTACAACAATTTCCCTTTTCCATKAAGAACTTCACAGCTCAATAAAACCCCCAAAAAGGCTAAATAAAAACACTCATTCAGCAGCCCAGCCCACCCAGGGCAGACACCCTTGGTTCACCTGCATTTTTCAGGAGCTCATTTTATAGAGACTCATGAGGAAGAAGGGACARATTTTTGTMARGATCTCCAGGGAGGAAAGAGCTCARRATAATACCAGGAGTGCCTGAGATTCTCCTGAGCAGCATAATGCTGCAATTTATCTGGTCATCATTTTGTTCCTACAGCTTCTGTTAATGGAAATGTTTTTTTTGGCAAAGCTTTCAGGGAAATCAAGTTGTTGATAAGGTGAGCATTATTTCTCAGCACAGCAGCAATTTTCTGCCACTTGCTCCAGTAGTTTTATCMTGGTGAGGGAAAAGCATCATTCAAAACACTCCAAACCCCAATGATTTCCCAGCTGCAACAGTTGCTTTTTCTCCATTAATACCTTTTTTCTTCTCAAGGCACTAAATCAAAACATCCATCAACCACRCTGGAGACAGCTGGCTGACAATACATTGAATATATCCACTGTAGCTGTGAAAGGAAGGCAGGAGACTCTGTAATTCTGCTCCTCTCTCCTCAGGATCCACATCCATCCTCCCTTTCAGCACTGGAGGATGCAGAGGAGCAGCTGTCAGAGATTGCAGTGATCACAGGAGTTGTTCCATCAGGCACAGCACAAGCCCAGGGTGGATTTTAAGGCACTTTAGAGGAACAATTTGACTCCACCTTAGGTGGCTGAGCAGAAAACAATGAGGGAGCAACACAGGCAGCAAAACACACTGTCCATTCAAACAGCCTAAAAAGCTTGGGGAAAGAGGATTGCTTGGAAAAATATGGTTTACCCCCAGTACCCAGGGAAAGATGCTTTGAAGGAAATTGGAAAAAACTGAATCTATTCCCTTAGGTTGGTCAAGTATTTCCCAAGGCCACACAAGATTTAGAAACTCCCCATGGCTGGGGCAGCTCCCTGGCATGAGGGCACAGCCCTGCTGCAGCAGAGACACACTGCAACCTCTCCTTTAGTCAGAACAGAGCTCATTCTGCACCTACCAAACTCTGTTCTGTTCTGTGTGGCAGAAAAGGCTTCCCCACGAGACCCTGCACACCCCAAACACAGGCAGCAGGTGATGGATTTGCTCTCTTGACACTCTCCTCTCTGTAAAACCCCCAGAGCTCAAAGCATCCTGTTTTCTCATGAAGCCAGAGAAGGAGCTCATGGCTACTGAAGACACCAAAATGCAAAAAATGAAACCCATTTCTTCAATTACAGCACACAAACCCTTGGAGCTTTCCCCTCCACTCTCCTTTCTCCTTTMTTTAGCTGAAGTTATTTAGAGGACAGATCTCTGTTTAAGCAGCTGCTGCCACAAGTAGTTGGCCCAAGCAGCTTTTTTAATTAAATATTTGCTGCTGTGAGGGTTTTCTCTCCCCTCCCTGCTCTCCCTGTGGACAACATTTGTTCTTGCAAAGATGAGAGGARTCAGCCTCCACCTTTGCCTCCAAGGCCTCCTGCACTCCAAGGGTGTGAAATCCYCACAAAAATTAATTTTTATGATAGGCATCACGACATTTTCCTATCAAGGACAACCATCAACAAGAAGGAAAAGAAATAAAGCTTKCTGGGATTTAATAATGATTATTAAATTATGTCATTTACCTAATTAGTACCAACTGTGGCATACCTCTTTTATGGCATGGTCGATGGGCAGAGCACTCCATAAAGAGACTTTTGGGGTTTTCTCTTCCCTTCTCTCCCACAATCACAGAGCAGCAGATGAGGTAAATGATAGCACAAACCCACACTCAGCAGGTTTGCACAGGGCCAGGAAGTGGAGTGAGTTTCATGACGTGAATGAGAGAATTCTTGAGAAACACACATTTCAAACAGCTTTCTTACACATTTGCTGCTCTCAGAATTCCATCCCAGTCAGCAGGCAGGCCCTGCAATGCCTCTGGGATGCTGGGTGGTGTTTCCCAGCCAGGATCAGGGAAGCTTTGGGCTGACTCTGCCATTGGTGTGCACAGAGCTGTTCCCTCTGCTCCTCCCAGCAGGTAACCCTGGGAACAGCATTAAAGGCTTCCCCTAATGCCAATAAAGGCTCCACTTGGCTTGGGGAAAAGCTCCACTGCTGTTTCATRAAGCAGATCTGTGTCCTGACTCATTTTTACCTGCTCCAGGTGTGACTGAGATTCCACACTGGAAACAGCAGAGCCAAGGTAGTGAGAAAAACCCAAACACAACTCTTCATTAGATCCAGTCTGACACTGGAGACAGGAAAGGGAAATTCAAAGTGTAATGCTTTTTTGAGCAAAGCTGCAAAGACACTTGGGGTCCCCCTCCAAGCAGAATGAGGAAGCAGCAAGGGATGAGCTCCCTGTGAGGATGCTGAGGTGGCACAGGGTGCCCAGAGCAGCTGGGGCTGTCCCTGGATCCCTGGATGTGCCCAAGGCCAGGCTGGACAGGGCTTGGAGCAGCCTGAGACAGTGGAAGCTGTCCCTGTCCATGGGTGAACTTTTAAATCCCTTCCAACCCAAAACCACTGCAAGATTCCACGAGGCTGAAGGGATAAAAGAGAAGCAGCAGCACAGAGGAGCTCAGGATTTGGAGTGTGAAATGGAGATGGAGAGGGGGAGGTTTCAGGAAAAAGGAGGCAGCAAGAGAAGCACATAAGGAAATGGGAGCAGGCACCAAACGAGGCTGGGGGTGTGAAGGAGGCTGGGGGCTCACAGCAGCTGCTGTTCCACCTCCAGGAGAGAGGGAACAGATCCTGGGAGAGGGATGGTTCTGGAAATATCCAGGCATGCAGCTGAGCAGGGATCAGTGCTGGGCAGAGACAGGCAGCACAGGGACTTGGGAGAATTGGGGAGGCTGGAACAGCAACTCCCAGGGGAAGGAATGAAAGAGAGCCTGGGTCTCAAAGCCCTGAGCAGGGAACTGGGGACCCTGTGATGGCAGTGGCAGTCTGGGGGGACCAGAGAGCAAAGCAGCAAAATCTGCATGTGAGAGTATTTCCAACCTGCCTGAACTCCCCAGGCTGGAGCCACAGAGGAGATTTATTTCAAAAGRAAATATTGCTATCATATCACCAAGCCATTTTTTAAAGTATATATAGATAAAGGCAGACAAGGCTGTACAAACTATTCGGTGCATGGGCACAGGAGGAATCAGCCTCCTCCAATCTGCACCAGGGTGTATCCTCTGAGGACAGCACAGATGCTCCTGACTGACATCAGCTCCGCTGGCAGAGGAGAAATAAAAATCTGATCTCCTGTTTCCATGGGAAACCTGTCAGATTCCACTCATGCACCACAACACCTCGCTGCCTTCCCAGCAACAGAAGCAACTGGTGAACAAAAACAGGGCTGGGGCCACTCTCTGTTACCTATCCCAGGAAAATCTTTCTTGGGGGGATTTATTAATGATTTTCACATTTATAAACATCAGCAAAGCGCTGCAATGCTGTGTGCTGTGTGTGGAACAGAGAACAGCAGTACTCCCATTCCCTCTGCTTCCCTCAGACCCATTCACCATAAACCAAGGGCACTGGCACTTTCCTGGGCACCAGGCAGGTGAATCCAAAAGCTGACAGCAMACACAGATCCTTCCCATCAGTGCAGGAATCAGGGCAGCCTGAGAGCTGCTCTAAAATGCCTCTGACATTATGGAGCAGCCAGAAAATTAAAAAATAAAGAGTGAAATCTCCAGGTGGGCTTCTACCCCCGAGAGACCTGCTCAAAATCCAAGCTCTGTCAGGCTGAACCCAGCAAAGCAAAGACAAACAAGATTCCTCCTCTGGAGGCAACGCCTTCAGCAGCTCCTAATCCAGATACACATGAAGTTTCTGTTCCCTGATTCTGTCTGCTTTTCTTTTGTGATTTCAGCATCTCTAATTTTGCAGCCTTGGCTTTACTGGGGTGAAAGTTGTTGTCATTCTCAGCTTGGCTAATGTTTCAATGGGCTCACAGAAGCTTTGTTGGGCACAAGGGACACCACTTCCACTCTCAAAGGAATCAGTGTTTTCAACAAATACTTTAAGCTTCTGTACCCCAGGACAAGTTTGGGCATCCCAAGCGTCTGGGAGTGGCTCTCACAAGCTGCAAAGGAGCTCCAGGGCTGCAGAAAGGAATCTGCAGGTGAGGAGGARCCCTCCCAGGAGCTGGATGTTGTCTCCAGCACCACTTCTCCCTGTCCAAAGGGACAATCCAGAAAATATCCAGACTGGAGCAAAGTGTGGCTCATCTGTCATTAAACCTGGTGGAGAAGCCCTGGCAGGGAAATGCGGAGTCCCCATCCCTGGGGGTGTCACCTGCATGTGGCACTCAGTGCTCTGGGCAGGGGACAAGGTGGGGATGGGACACTCAATGATCCTGGGGGGGCTTTTCCAACCTCAATCCTTCAGTGCCTGCTGTAGATGGGAATGGTGTTGCAGAACACATCCCAGAGCCTCACCCAGCACCTGCTGGTGACCTCTACACCCCAAAATACTCAGCTCAAACACATACCTGCCCTCTGGGGCTGRCCTGTGGCATTGAARAGCCCCTGGAGCAGCAATTCAGCCWCRAACAGCRAGAGGGTGGYTTTAAATTCACTGGAAATCTGTSACTTCCTCTGCCCCAGGCTCCACAGGGAYCATGGGCTGCRGGGWGGAGACACCAACCCAACCCCAAAGCCRCCCCAGCTCCCCTTACAGGTGRCAGAACCAGGGTCCCACCTTTCAGCCACCCCAGCAGGACTGCCTGGGAACGTTTCACTCCTCCTGAGCCACAGAAAGGCTGCAGAKATCTGTCAGTCAGCCTGGGAGCTTTGTTACTGAGATCCCCAGCACTGCCAACGTGCTGAGGAAAATCAAACCCCAGCCGTGGAAACAAGAGCTCTTACAAAGTGTGGAACCAGCAGGAGATGGGATGAATGGCTGTAATTCCAAGGAGCTGAAAGCATTTTTAAAATGCCTTYAGTTTCATTTGTACTTCTTTAATATTTTGCTGCCTAACAGTGCTGTTTTATAGCCAGGCCGTCATTTCAGCGAGGTGCAAACTTGTGCAGTGTAATGTCAAGCTATGCGGTGGAGTCAAGTAAACATTTGTAGTAATTATATGCCCAGGAGATTTCATCACCTCGCAGAATTAACCAGCAGCTCAGTRAATTACACATCACTCCACCTGCATCCCCAGCCAAGAGCTCGGCTCCCTCTCCGGCAGCCCTGACGTGTCAGAGCACAGCACCAACCTGTCAGCCTGCTATTGTGCACTCACACCAGCCACCAGCCCACCTCACAAAGCTCCTTCTGCAAAGCTTTGGAGCACAATTCTCCAAAAACACATCCCTTTACAGTAAAAAGATGCAGCTTGCTCACACCTCATGATTCGCGCCAGAATTCGTTCTCATTTTGGCCTCGCCATGGAGCAGCGTTCAGAGGGCTGAGCTGGATGTGGTGGTGGTGATTCCTGATTGCAGGTGGGTGTCTGGAAAGCACTGCCGTGCTCCAGGAGAGGCAGGCTGCCCGTGCAGCAGCGTGCCCAGCCAGCAGCAGCCAGGCTCYTGCTGCTCACATATGTTCTGAGAGCGCCCGCTCCGCACTGAGCTCATCAAACCCCGGACAATCATCCTGGTGGAGCAGGAGCCAAAACCCGCTGCCTCTCCTGCTGGAAATTCAAGGAATGGGAATGGCTCCGAAGATTTCMAAGGGAGAAAATGCAGATTGCTTTTAAACATCTCTTTCTAGGCTCCCCCGGCCGTGCCAGGGTTACCAGGCAGGGTGATTACAAACAAGCTCCTCGATTAGGAATTTGAGCACAGCAATAATTTGCCCGAGCAGCTGCTGCTCTCTGGCTCAGAGATGAGTGCCCTTTAGCGTTTGCTAAAGTGATTTCCTACAAAATCCCTGCCATTTGTCAGGCCACTACCTGCGAAGTGGAATAACTTACAGGAGTCGCAGATTCATCACCGGCTAATTCTGTTTCCTGAACAGCACTAAACAAAAAGGAGACAATGCTCAGCCATCAGCTTCTTTCAGGGCTCATATCAGCTTTAAGACAGTGTACTGCCTTCCACAAAGAATCACAGAARGATTTGGGTTGGGAGGGACCTTAAAATCCATCTGGTTTGACTCCCTGACATGGCAGGGACACTTTCCACTGTCCCAGGGTGCTCCCAGCCCTGTCCAGCCTGGCCTTGGACACTTCCAGGGATCCAGGGGCAGCCACAGCTGCTCTGGACACCCTGTGCCAGGGCCTCCCAGGAAGAATTTTCCCTAATATCCCATCTAAACTTACTCTCTCTCAGTCTGAAGTCATTCCCTCCTGCCCTATCCCTGCCAGCCCTTGCAGAAACTGTCCAGTCCCTCTCCAGCTCTCCAGGAGCCCTTTTAGGCACTGGAAGGCACAATGAGGCCATCCCAAAGCCTTCTCCAGGCTGAGCAGTCCCAATTCTCTCAGCCTTTCCTCMCAGCAGAGCTGCTCCATCCCTCAGGTCCAACACAGCCTTGGTGCTCTGCTCCTCTCCAAACCCTCCCAGGGACAAACCGAGCCCAGCCTTGGCTTTGCACCATCTCACCTCTGAAGGGACAGGAGCTGMAGGACAGAGACACAGCCAGGGGTGTGAACAAGCTGTGACAACAGCGAGCTCCTTCCTGACACAGGAATAGATCTGTTCATTTATCTGATTTCCCTGGCCAATTTAATCGTGCCTCTCAYCCTTCTGGAGGCAGGAGCGATGTGCTGGAACCACATCTCTGAGCTGAGCCACCCTCAGCACCGCAGCATTGTTTTCCTTCCCTAAATGACTCATTTATACTGTGCATTCCCCAATACCACAGCCATCTGCCAAAAGGTGTTCAAACCATCCACACTGCAACAGACTCYATTAATATGTATTAAAAATCACATTACAGCTGACACGAGCCATTTCTGTACACGCACATGAAAAATACGACTATTATGTTTAAAACTTTCAGCTAATCATGCATCACTGGTTTTCTCCCTCCGAGTTTATAATTTAAATGTTTAAATGTTTCATAGCAGCCTCATCAAGCCAMGATTTCTGATGGCTGTGGAGCTGAGACAGCCCATTAGAGCAACAACAAGAAAAGGAAAAAAGGAAACAAATGGGAACCTGGTTTTGGAGGGGAGAAAGAGAAATTATTTATAGACKGCAATAAAATAATAATAATTAAGAAATAATGTGCATCTGCTTCCTTCATTGTTTGCTGTGATATTGGTCGGGGTGCGGGGATGGGGTGAGACATAAATCTGTCCAAAAGGAAGGACATTGATGGCCAGCAGACAGAGCAGCTGTGACAGATGACAGGCGCAGAACAGACAATCAGAGGTGACTTTGTACAAGCACAGGAGCAGTCCCTGCTCAAAGCTGCCTGAACATCAGAGCCCATCCCGCAGAGTGCAGGGAACATCCCCTCATTYCTGTTTCACTCACTCTTGCAGGGTTTTCACTCTTTTAAAGCACATTTAAACACCTCGGGACTCATCTGAAAGCTCCGAGCTGGGGCACCGAGTCCCCAGTCCCTGCAGGAACTGCTCCCAACTCCTCCAGGCACCTGACACGATGGGGACCAGCATTCCCRGGGATTTGGATGCTCACATTAACACCACCAGCAATCTGCGAGCCCGATCTGCGGGGTAATTGGAAAATCCCAGGGTGGGTTTTGGGTTTTCTTTGTGTGGTTTGTGTAATTCCCCTCAAGAACTTCAGAGGCAGATCCGCCTGTGGAGGCGTTCATTAGACTCGCCGAGCCTTTTCCCACCTCAATTACCTTCTGTGAATGTTAATCACTGTCATTACAGGGTTTATTGTCTGCTAAACGCTCACCTCCATTACCACACATCACCCCAACGAAAAAACCGAATTAAAACAAAATTAAAACAAGATTAAAACAGGTCAGGAGAGAAAACAAAACTGGGTGCCATTTCATAAGGAATTTTTTCCAGAGATTCAGATCCCTTCCCCCTTTGCCACACTCCTCATTTCCAAACTATTTCAACCACCTTTTCCTAGAAATGTCTTCAAGAGCAACTCCCCAAGGAGGAGTGCAGTGCTCCTCTCCACGAGGTGCTTTCTTCCCCTCTCTCATCCCACCAGGAGCCCGGCACAGAGCCCAGGGGAATGCAGGAGTGTGCATAACCAAGCCTTGGGACACATCTCACTTCCAGAGAACACTTCTATAGTCAAGGTTTCATCCTCCCTGCTGTAACTCACTCAATTCCTGACATCCAGCCCCTACCAGGGCAGATCTGCTCTGCATATCCCATCACTGATCAGAGCATTTCCCACAGGAGCCTCTGGAGAGCACATTATCAAAGATTAGGGACTAATTTGACCAAAGGCTTCCCTGGAGAGAGCAGCAGTGCTCCAGTGCAGGAGRCACCRCTGCTGCTCATGCCAAGTGTCAGGGATGAGCAGGGAAAAGGTTAAAGCCATCCTGCTTYGGGTTCTCTCCAGTTTAAACCAGCCCCTAATCCCTAATAATTTAATTTATTTGCATTAATGGACYAGGGAGTCAATATTKGTGTTAGCTTATTCCACAAAATAATTTGAAGTATTTCTTCTAAATCTGCTTCCATTTCATTTCTTAATGCTRAAGCACCTTTATTTCACAGGATACCAGGAGCCTAATTAATATTTCATGCTTATTACTTAGGCTCAGCCTCACAATAATCAGCTCCTAAACCCAGCTTCCACAGGACTCTGCTTGAGTATTTAATCTTTTGGTGTCTGCAATGCACCTCTGCTTTGCAATGAATTTACATCAAGCTGATTTGATTCTGTTCTCATACCTGAACCCTTCTTGTTAATTAAAAGWGAAAAATCAGTGTGTTGTTGTTGTCCCTGCAGTTGGGGTGTTTGTTTCCTCTCCTCCTTCTCACGTTTCTCCTCTGCACTTTTTGCCTCCAAGGCACAAAGTACTGAGTGATTTCCAGACACACAGTTCCTGAATTTAATCTAAATTAAGCCCCACGTCCAATTTGGTAACAAATCCCTGCAATGTAAGCACTCACACTTGGTAAATACTGCATGATTGTAATTGCAAAGCTAAAAATCATAACATGGAAGTGTTGATTAATGCTTCAAAGCAGATTTCCCAGCATTCTGTATCTGGGATACATCTGATTCATCCTATCTGTGATTGCTCTGTTGGGCCTCATGCTCAAAAATTAAATTTTTCAAACTATTTCTTCCCACTATAAATGTTTCTCCTGGGAAAATTGGCTTATTTTCCTTTCCTTTCCTTTCCTTTCCTTTCCTTTCCTTTCCTTTCCTTTCCTTTCCTTTCCTTTCCTTTCCTTTCCTTTCCTTTCCTTTCCTTTCC
>CADDXX010000465.1:519712-536811 GCA_902810485.1 Alauda arvensis
AATTCAAGCCACACAATCAGTTAATACATTTTTGTATTAATACAATTAATAACAATCAGTTAATACATTTTGAGTTATTTTCTGGGAACACCAAGGTGTTTTTTTCCTGCAACAGCCATCATCCCTGAGTGGGAACTGTGACTTTGGGAAGTTGCTAAATTCCAAAGCATTCTCCTACAGTAAGAATTAACAAACAGCCAATTCTTTTTTTCCCTAATCCTTTTCCACAGCCTTTTCACCTGCCAGTGAGGAAGGAAACTACAGCAGGAAAAGCCCCATTGCTGCTCCCAAACACTCTGAGAAGGATGGCTGAACCAAAAACACATTCAGATTTATTTCCAAGCCTAAGGCAGAACAAAAATCCCCTTTCTGGAGCTGCAGGAGCATCCTTGCACCCTTCCCTGGATCGCCCTGCCCTCCTTTGCCAGGACCCAGCTGAGTCTGAGCTTTCCATCCTTGCACAGCAAACCTGGAAGGATGGAAAACTCCATCCAAGCTGCTGCTCCTGAGAGGGGTTTGGGACCCTGCACTGCTGATAATGAACATTCCCTCTGAGCTGCAGCATCCCTGCTGAATTCCACACCAAGGGATGCAGCATTTTAATATTAAACACCCACAGGGGGGAAAAAAAGAGGGAGGGGATGGAGGAAAAAATAAAAAAGACTGTTAAATTGTGAAGTTTTGGTGCCTGAAGGGGATCAAAGCCACTCTGAATTTGGCCAATTATGGACAGGGCTCCCAGAGCTCAGRCAGATGAGCTGAATATTCACAAATTCCTCACCCACCACTCATAAATGACTTTTCTTTAGCCTGACAAGCAGCAGCTCTGCTGGCAAACTGTGAGGGAAAATAAGATCCCACCCAAGCAGAGCTTTTCCCGCACATATTCCATGGATTCTGGGCAGAGGGTGCCAGGAGGGGGTGAGGAACCCATGGTTTCATCAAATTTCATTTTTTTGCAGCTGCAGCAGCCTGTTCAAGGAGAATTAAAGATTCTTTTATGGAAACAGGAATGGAAAAAAAATCACAATCACCCCAACATTCATGGAAAAAAGGTGAATTCTATGAGGAAAGTCAAATCCATAGGCACTAGAATTGCCTCCTCAGTGGTATTTGCCAGGCCTTCCACAGATAGATGGGAAAAATTCATTGATCTAATGCACAAAGTGATCATCATTGATATGAAAACTTAAACATGCCAATGTGGGGCACTCTGAAGCTTCCTCCTACTGACATTCCCATGGGGAATATTCATCCTGGTGTTCCTCTGGAGAAATGKCAGCAGGGGACTGAGCAGAAAGCAAAACTGGAGGGCTGACTGAAGCACATTTAAACCATGAGAACAGGCAGAACTGAGTGTTTTCCAGAATCAGGGAAATAAACCTTAATTACAGAACCCAGGTTCATCTGTGTCACCCAGTGTCACAACACTTCAAGGCAGGAGATGAGGAGCAAAAGGGAAAAAAAAATCCCCAACAACTGCATCCAGCAGCAGAGCARGGTCTGCATTATTCATCAGCAGTGACAGATCCACAGTAATTAGTATTATTCACATTAACTTCTGCAATTCCCCTGCCTAAAGAGAAGCCATGAAGAAATGTTGAAGTAATTATAAAGCAGAGATGCTCTGCTGGGAAGTTCTGGGGGAGCAAAGCTTGGAGGGAGGAGGAAGAAGAAAACTTGGGAATAACACGGAGTGGCAAAAAAAATGCAATTGGAGGAAAGTAAATGAGTTGAAAATTCTGGTGTGTACCTCAGAGATTAAGGAAACCTGTGACTTTGCAGGAAAAAAAAGGGGAATAAAGAAGAAAGGGAAACAAAAAAAGAAGTAAAAAGGAGATAAAAAAATAACACTGGAGAAGAAGCAGCAAAGACACAAAAATCAACAAGATATAAAAAAGTATATAGAAAATATTAAAAAATTGTATCTTTTATTTACGTTCTATTAGTCTGAGCTCTCACAAAAGCTAGGACAGAGTCCTATTAAATGTGGCACAGAATCCTGGAATGGTTTGGGTTGGAAGAAATCTTAAWTTTCTTCCAGTGCCATGGGCAGGGACACTTCCACCATCCCAGGCTGCTCCAGCCCCAATGTCCAACCTTGGGTACTGCCAGGGATCCAGGGGCAGCCMCAGCTGCTCTGGGCACCCTGTGCCAGGGCCTGCCCACCCTCCCAGGGAGGAATTCCTCCCCAAAACCCCATTAACCTCCTCTCTTTCAGTCTGAAACATTTCCCTTGACCCATCACTATTTTTTCCTGATGAAAATCAGGAACTTTTACCCCTGCAAAGACCCCTGTCTGAAAAAATACCTGACATTTGCTTACTGTCCTTAGGGAGCCACAGGCAGAATCACCAGCAAGGTAACACCAAAGTCAGCAAGGGATTCCAGCAGAGCTGGACTCTCACCTCCAGAGGGAATCACAAGAAATTCCAGTTTGGACAAATCTCCAGAACCTGGAGGGGCACTGCCTCCACGTGTAACTGTCCCCATTCATTACAAAGACAGAAAGGAGCTGCTTTCCCTCACAAAGAGCCAAAAAAAAGAAAAACAAAAAACCCAAAAACCACAAAAACTGCCAGGCAAAAGCTGGCAGAGCCCAGAGCAGCCAAATCTGGAGCTCATTACCAGGAGTGCCTGCACAGCCCAGGGGACTGCACCTCCTCGTGCCAGCTGGGAGAGCTCAGCACTCCAAATGGCTGGGGCAGGACACTCTGAAAACCCAAGCAGTGCTGAAGAGAATCTGATTCACAGCAGAGGAAGGCAGAGTTTTCTGAGAGATCCTCACAAAGCACCTGAATCTGAGTTTTTAAAGCTCAAATGCATCAGAAACACGCTCAGCAAAGGAAACCCAGTGCATCTGGTCAGCAAACACCTGGGTGAAAATCTCATTCCTCTCTGAAGACAGAAAGGTAAAAGGAATTGCTCCAKTAAAGGTTGTTCCAGATGTGTTTTAAGAAGCAGACAGCACCAGGCACTTGAGGATAAACTGAGATGTCTCAGCTGTGCCCAGCAGCTCTGAGGGGATGTCGGGCACAGCTGAGAGACTGAGAAAGCAGGGTTTGTTGGGAGATGGGAAGAGAAAGAAAAAAATTCATAASAGCAACAACAAAACCCACAAAACATCTGGGCTCAGCCCAGAATTCAGAAATCCTGCTTTTATAGACAAAAATCCTGATCTTGCACTGAGCTGTGCAATAACCAAGGCTCTGAGCTCACTGCAAAGAGACAAAGAGAAGCTGGGCAGGCAGACAAAACCAAAACACAACAACTCAGCCTCGTGACCGAGTTTGTTTGCTGATGAACACATCACAAACATCTCCCCAAGGTGCTCTGACACCACCACAGCTCCCAAGCCCTGCCCTGCACACCATGAACCAGACTGAACSTCACATCWGCCCCTCTCTGGTGWCACCAACCAGCCATGAGACCCCCCMAAAAACCAGTTCAGAACCTCCAGACCTTCCTGTGGCAGCCTCTGGGCTTCTCCTCCTCCTCCTCCTCACTGCTCTGGATGGCTTTGGGACCTCTCTTGTCCCYTCATGTCCCTCCTGGGTTGATGCCACCTCCTTCCCTCCAGGATTTCTGCTGCCTCTGTCCCCCCAGAGCAGCTTCCCCAAGGAATCCTGGCAACTCCAGGGGATTTAACCTGAAATGCTCTGCAGATGCACCCAGTGGCCATTTAAGCAGTGACTCATCTTCTCTGGGAGCCTTTTAAGGAGCTGCCCTGGCTCATTTTCAAGGCGCGTTTCTTAATCCCGAGTTTTGCAATTTGCAGGGTGACACATCCTGGAGCTGGGAATRTGGATCAGATGGCAGCAGAACCACAGTTATCAGGGGAAAAACGTTCAGCACCAGATTTTCCTGTCTGTGGCACTTGCAAAGGGCAATCCTAAAATATCTGAGTTTGTCCTTCAGCCCKATCTCAATTAACTCCTCTTTTAAAGGGAGGCAGCTGAACTCGGCCAAGAAAAGCATAAATTCTATCTTCTGCTACAGCTGAGCAAATGATATTTTAAATACTTGTAAAATTAATTCCTCAACTCTGCTCATTTCTGTCTCTGACTCTCAGAGCTACCTGAAACTTTTCCAAAGTTTTTTTTTTCTTTGTTGTTGTTTGTTTTGGGGTTTTKTTGTTGTTTTGTTTTGGGTTTTTTTGCAAGCATCCTATCCCCTACACCTGCCTTCATCATCTGGGGGAGGGAATTCTGTTAAGATCAGCTTTTCAATAAATGTTATGCAGCCAAACTACTGAAAGCACCATGAAAATCTGAGTAATTAGTGTGTAAATCATTAACACTCAAGTAAGATCACTTCCAACAAGTCCATCCCAGGCTATGAAGGCCTCTCACACAATTTCTCTTAGATCATCATGAAATATTTCCGCATCTTCATCTTTCCACCCTGAACCTGCAAATGAGAGAGGAGCAGTTCCTTCCAGAAGATTCACCAGAAGGCCCTGCACCAACTGATGATGGTGGCACCTTTTTTATCAATTACATTTCCAAACAGTGAATTATTTTTGATGACTGAATCCCCAAGCAGAAGTCAGTGTGCACCTGCCTTTGCTACGTCACCAAGCTGCTGCTCCTCTGCAGCTTCCTGGTGAGATAAAAGCCTGGAAGTGCTTTTATCCATCTTTTCAATGGATTGCAGATGGGTGAGAGTGGCAGACTTGGAGACAAAAAAAAATAACCCAACCCAACTGAGTCAGAGGAATCTGATGATTCACCCAAACCCATGGGAAGAGGAATGAAAGTTCTGGTCCCTTAGCTGGCTGTAAAACAAATAAAATCCAGGACAGCAGCACCCAGAGGTGTTGGGAGACCTAAAACCAGCCCTTCCCCAGGGAGGCACCAACATTCTCAAGGATAAAAACTCAAATAGAAACCCTTCAGAGATCCTGTGTGGTGAGCAGGGGTTTGGCAAAACCTGCACACCTTGACTGGGGGAATAAAGGTTATAATGTTGAAATGGACTGGATTCATGAGAATTGGGTTTTTTRGTGGTTTTTTCCCTTGGCAAAGAAGGAAAAAAACCAAAGAAATGCTCTTTTCTGGGACAGCTTGTTGAGGAAGTGAGGCTCTTTACACTTTGCAGCCTGTCCCAGCCATCCAAACCCCAGTCACTGGCAAAAGAAAGAAACTCCAGCCAGTGCTTCCACTGAGAAAAAAAGGCACTGCAAATTCAGTTTGAGAGCAGCTGCCTGGCAAAGCTCAGTGCATTTGCTGGCAGCTCAGAGCACGGGCTGTGAGTAACCCAGGAGTATCTCAGGTAACCCAGAACAGGCAACAGCCCTGCCCTGTGCAGGGACTGGGGATGCCAGGCAGCAGGAAACCAGGACAGCCTTGAGGCTCACAGGTAACAGAGGATCTTGTTTTTTAAGGAAGGCTCGATTTTTTAATTACCTGCAGAGAATTGCTTTCCCACTCATTCTGTGCTCTAGGGCTGTTATTAACTTTTTAACATAAATCTGCATTGTAGAACTGTAAACCTGATTTGGTTAATGAAAACAAGCACCCTGTGGGGACACAGCAGCTCAACAGATGATCAAAAAGCCTTTTTTTTTTTTTTTTGCATCATTAATCTGCAGGCTTTCAGGAAAGAATTAAGAAAAATAAGCATTTCTCCAACACAGGCACGAAGCATCCTTGAAAACACCAATSCCTCCCCTGAAATCCAGTTTGCACAGCAACAAAGAGTCCCTCCAAGCCGAAATKAAATCATTAAGCAGCAAGAACTCGGTGGAGAGCTCTCCTTGCCCACTGGAAGGGGTTTCACAGCCCTGGTGTCTCGTTCATTAACTCCCAAAGACAGTGTCCCTTTGTGTCCCAGCCGTGTCCCTCGTTAGTGGGTGTCCCYTCAGCCCTGTCCCTGGTGCCAGRGACCTCGTGGGCAGCTCCAGCCAGCACRAACTGACTGCCAGGAAGGATCCTGGTTATCCCTCAGCAGCCTCTTCCCAGGGAAAAGCCACCCTCAGCCCTTCCAGCAGCCCCTCTCCCACAGCCCATGCAGGGATCCAGCCGGGATTGCTCTGGGAGCATCTGCCAGGCACCAGATTCCAGGGAAAAGAGCCTTTGGATCCACCCAGGAATGCTCTGGGAGCATCTGCCAGGCAGCAGATTCCAGGGAAAAGAGCCTTTGGATCCACCCAGGATTGCTCTGGGAGCATCTGTCAGGCAGAAGATTCTGTTCAGAGTGATAATGGCACCAAATCCTTGAATTTATGGAGGCAACAGCACTCAGGGCTGACTCTTCCTAAATCACTATATGGAAATAATTCCCTTGTAATGAACTCGTGGGGCTCTGCCCTTGCTGCTGATGGTAACACATTCCATCCAAATCATCCCAGGCACTGAGCAGCCCCTGTCCTGCACTTACCCCGAGCAGGGACACAGAACAACCACACTGAGGGGAAAAGGTGCCCCTGAGCCATAACTCACTGCCCTGCTTTGCCACACTCAGACACAACCAATGATTTTGGGTTTGGCAGGATAACAAATGCTAAGCTTGGCATGGAAGCATTAAGAAGAAATTGATTTTTTTTTTTTTTTGTTCAAATGGAGCGGTGAGGAAATCTGCAAAGTGAGAATTCTCCCAGAGATATCTGCCTGCTTGGAAATGCCATTTCCAGGCAGCCACAGGAGATGGTGCAGCCAAAGAAACAGATTAAAACCCAGGGGCTGTCAGTACACTGCACAGTGATCCATCTCGGAGCTGCTCAGGAACTCCTTCCACAGCAGCAATCCATGATGGGGCCTGACAGGAAGGGTTTGCAGGGAACATGTCAGGGGCTCAGCAGCATTTAAAGAAAACCCCCAAGTMATTTGTCACATCTCTGTCAGGGCCAGGCGCTCCGTGAGGAGACGGCAGCTGCCAGAAATGGGAGCTGCAGTGACTTCCAAACCTGCTGCTGCCGCCAGGAGGGAGATTTGGGCAGGCAGGGTACAATCCTGGGAGTCTCCTGAGCCCACAGGTGAGGCACAGAAAGCAGGGATCCATCCTGGGCGTCCCTAAGGAGCAGGGAGAGGAGCTCCCAGAGAACAGCAGCTCGTGTGAGCATCTCCTTTGTCATGAGCACTCATCACAGGCTGGACAGAGAGACACTGCAGCACTGCCTGGGGACAGGAGGGCAGGGCTGGTGCTGCCCAGAGCTGGCACATCCCCAGGGCAGGGAGGGGATGGCCAATGCCACCTCTGCCCCCTCTGCCCCAGCCCTGGTGCGCTTGGGTTGTTCCCTCCTGGAGAATCAGCCCAGGGAATCCMAATCRGGAATCCCAATCAGGAATCCCAATCAGGAATCCCAWYCAGGGAGGGGTCACAGTGTCAGAACTGGGATCCAGAGTGACAGGAACAGCCCAGCTCCTCCACACCCACAGCAGTCAGCTCCAGTTGGAGCACTGGCAGTGCCAACAGAACCCCATCCACACAYGGGCACTTTCTGAGGCCTCCCAAGCCACCACAGCTTCTGAGAAAACTGCAATTCTAATTTCTAGACTGATCATCTTCCTATTTTTTACTATCTTAGTATTTTACTAAGGAGAGAATTAGCTGTGATACATTTTGAACAGACAAGCAGAAGGGGTTTGTCACACTAAGGTCCATTCAACAACTTGTGAGCTTACACKGACAAAAAACACACTCAGAAAGATTAATTTCTGTCTGTCCACTTCCAAACTGATGGCCCACACAGGTTTTTTGGCCCATATTTTCACGAGTCACGTAAAAAAGGGTTCACCAGGACCCTAAAGGACAACACTYATGGTGAAAAACAATCTGAAATAATGAAATAATTTATTAAAAATATGTTCAAAGCCCTGCTTATTTTGGGAATAACCAAGGGCAAGCTTTAAAATACCATTTTCCTCAGACAGGCAGTGGGACCAGAGGTTGGAAAGGATAAAACCCAAGCATGAGTCAGCAAGGAGAGGCTGCCAGACCCGAGTGGTGTTTGGGGAAACATCACCAGATGTTAACCACAGGGCACAGGAGGTGATTACCCACAGGAGAGTCATGAAAAACAGGACCTAGAGAGGAGGATGTTTGCTCCCTCCATCAGGAGAGAGGGCTGGGAAAGGGACATGGCAGCAATATTCCAGCACATGGCGGGGTTTAATTAAGCAGGCTCTGATCAGTTGTGCTTTGGGAACACCTGTGGTGGCTGCCTTCATTCCCTGACAGGGAAAYGAGGGCACAGATAGCATGGGAAGCTGTCTGAACTATAGAGTTAATCGTTTTCATAAATTATCTCCAAGAAACTGCTGTAACCCATTGCTGGGAGCTCCTCAAATGCCCTTGACAYGAGCACCTCTGCTGCAGGCAGGGGATGCTCTGGGCTCCAGAGAGCTCAGCTGGCTGACCCCTTAAAATCTGTGCCAGGTTTGCATCCCACCCCTTGTTTTCTTAGTGTCAGAACCCAATAAATAACATCTCATAAAATGTTATTATCTCCTCTGGAACAAAACCATTTAATTTGGCACAGCTAACTGCTGCAGCACCAGCCTTGTAATATCTTCCTTTTCAAACTCAGATTGGATACCTTCAAGCCAGATCAACCAAGTTGTGCACACCTGAGAGCTCCCCAAGCACCTCTCCCTAAAGGCACCTCTTCATCCCAGTGCTCCCAGTTTTATCTTTCCCAAACAAACACAGTGACACCAAACCAAACCGGGAAAAAGCTCCCTTGTTACACTTCTAACACTCCTGTGCACACTGGGTTTTTAACATCATCTTCTCCATCTTATCCTCAGGGAAAAGCCTCCAGGAGGAAAAGGGATGCCATGTAATGAACTTCCTTCATTGTAATGTTTGTATTACACATTTTTACTTATTTTTCCTTGATTTTCCATACATTTGGTGATCCCATAGAGCAGTACAGCTTATTTCAGCATCAAAGCAGAATTTTATACTTCAATTTATTCAAGTCATAGATGAGCTTTGCTGATGCTGAGTTTAACTCTGTATTTTTATGTGATTTTATTAACTCGTTTATATCAAACTGGATTACACTCTATTACCAATCTATTTTCTCTGTGTCTACAAGTCCCTGGTAATGCAGCARATAAATCTGAAATAATAGGAATAACAGAAGTACTGTTGTGCACAATTATAGCTCGTAGCACCCAAAATCAGACATCATTAGTAACAAAYGAGGATATTATATAAAAGAAATACCATCTGAAAGCTGATTTTACACGGCATATTAAAGACTTGATGGCTCAGGAGATGGGTAATAGAATAAAAACCCTTTTATCTCAAGGTCATCAATTCAAATCCAAGTCAGACTTGATAGCAACTGAAAGCCATTTGATGAGAGTGCTAATGAGCCCAGCCTCGTTAC
This sequence comes from Alauda arvensis, assembly GCA_902810485.1. Taxonomy (NCBI): domain Eukaryota; kingdom Metazoa; phylum Chordata; class Aves; order Passeriformes; family Alaudidae; genus Alauda; species Alauda arvensis. The sequence goes on from CADDXX010000465.1 coordinate 529,053, forward strand.
TGGAAATTTAAGAACACCCTCAGAATTCCGCAGCCCTGAGAGCAGAAGTGAGGGAGGTTTGGAGGAGCAGACCCAGCCCAGCAGGCAGAGCTGTGCTCCCCTCCTCATCCCCTGCCAGCCCCGGGCTGTCCCTGCTGCTCTGCTCCAAAATCCGGCACAATCCACTGCTGATTGTGCTCCCAGCACCCCGAGTGACCACTCCAAATGGTGCAGAGGCAATGCTGCTCTGAGCTGTAACAATTCCAGGTATGAAAGCATCACTTTCCTTTGATAGCTCACTGTTTTCCCAGCGYGGATCAAATAAAGTACCAAAGCAAACCCAGGGCAGGGAGGGGAAAGAATCCCTGTGCAAACTCCAGCCACTGCTCAGCTGCTCTGACAGCAGCCAGCAAATAAAGCAGAGCTCAYATTGCATGGCTTGACAAGCAAACTCAACACATGCTCTGATAAAATCCCCTGGAATAATTTCCTTTGTTCTGCTATAATACCTGCACAGCTCTTTGTTGGCTCTGGCATTAACATGATGCAAAGGACTGATAAGAACCCCAYTGATGTTGTCCTTTTCATGCTGGATGAGAGTTTTATTAAAAATACCCTTCCAATAAAAGCAACAAAACACTGGAGATGAATTTTCAATTATTTTCAAATTAGAAAAAAAATAAAAAGAAAGCATCCCAGAAGGGATTTGCTTTCATGTCTTTCATAGGCAAAGCTCAGTGTTTAATCAACACCTRCAAATACCTGTTTGCAGATGGAACTGAGGACACAGAGAAGCACATAATTGTCATAAACTGAGCAACCTGGGCTGGTGGAAAATGTCCCTGCCCATGGCAGGGGTTGGAATGAGATCATCTTTGAGATCCCTTCAAACCCAAAGCATTCCATGATTCTGTAGGAACAGGGCAAGTGTTGCCCATAACCTCTGGAGCCCACAGATTCCTTCTTGAACCTCCCCAGGTCCCTTTCAGCCTCAATTCTTCCGAGATTCTGAACATCAACCACCTCATGGCTCATGTCAACTCCAACTTCAGCAGTGCCTGGGTTTRGAGGAGCAGGTTTGGGTTTCAGGAGTGAATAATGCATTCATTTTTGAATACCCAGGTGCCTAAAGATGCATTTACAACCAGCTTTGGCTTACCATAATCAATTCCTTTAATTCCATTTTTCCCCAGTGTGACAACCATCAGAAACTCAGCCCTTGCCCAGGGGAAACTGCAGAAATCCCCAAACCCTCATCTTTCTGCTGTCCAGAGATGCCTCAGCACCCACAATTCCTCAACTAAAACCCCATGGATGCCACTTACTTCAGTGCTGAATTTGATAACTTATTTCTAAATCCTAAATCCTGATCATCTAAATCCTGATGATCTATATTTATAACAGTGGGAACAAAGCCTTCATATTTATGGAAGSTCCTCAGACAGAATCCCAGACTGGTTTGGGTTGGAAGGGACCTTAAACCCAACTCATTCCACCCCCTGCCATGGGCAGGGACACCTCCCACTGTCCCAGGCTGCTCCAAGCCTTCTCCAAGCTGGCCTTGGGCATTCCCAGGGATGCAGGGGCAGCCCCAGCTGCTCTGGGCTCCCTGTGCCAGGGCCTGCCCACCCTCACAGGGAAGGATTTCCCTCTAATATTCGATCTAAACCTATTTTTTGTCAGTGTCACATAACTGTTGCATCCCACATCAGCCCCAGATGTTCACTCTGGTGCAGTGTGCAGCCTCCAGCCCTGCATTGCCAATTTTCCCCCTTCCAAGTGCTCAGGATTTACCAATTCTGATTCCCTGAGGTTAAAACTGGAGCTTCCCCCCAATCCTGCAGCACCAAATGGCGCAAGTTAGTGCATGTCCATCCAGCAAAGTAACTGTCAAAAATACAGAGATGTGGGTCTGAGTGGATTTTTGGAGTGTGCACAAATCCCACATCCATCAGTTAAGGTCGTTAGCTCATGTGACACACCTCACTGAAGTCAATTTTCAGGGATAAGCCTGTGACAGGCTGACTGGAGGAATTCTCCTTTAATGCATTATTAATTCATTTATTATTACAGTTATTATAATCTTTATGCAGGGCACTGAAGTTTAATTTGTTCTCTGYGAGCTAATCTTTTTAATGAGCCCTTTCTTCTCCTCAGGATGGGAGCTTCCCCAGCCACTTATGGAGCTTTTAAAGCAAGTGGAGAATGACAGGACCATRTTCCCTCCTCATAAACACAGCTCCACATCTCATGCCCTGAATTYTCAATGCAAATGAACAATTCCCAACTTCCCCACTGCCAAGCATCTTTGAAAAGGTAACAGATTCACCAATAACGCTCTAAATATAGGGAGTTCATCACGGGGTGGGATCTTAATTACAATTCCTCTCTCTGACAGAGAGGAGAAATGCATGGAAATGAAAAGCCCCAGTGTGAGTAAATGCAGTTATTTGTGGGGCAGCACAGATGAACTCCAGCCTGAAAGGCTCTGGGTTCATYCTCTGGTCACCCAGGGCAGGGAGGTCACCAGGCTGAGCCCTGCCCTGAGAAATGGGCTCAGTCRGGGAGGAAAACAGCACAAAAACACAGAAATGGGTGCTTTGGGTTGGGATAAAGGGAAGAAATACCCCAAATCCCAAACATCCACACTGCAGGCACKGCCAGGCTCCAGCTCCAAAGGCTGCAGCACTTTAGGACTTCCTGGGAACTTAAAAACTGTGTGGATGTGGCACTTGGGGACAAGAGGACGTGGGTCAGTGGTGGCCTTGGCAATGCTGCAGCAGTCAGCTGGGTCTGGTGGCCCTAAAGGCCTTTTCCAACCTAAMTGATGCTGTGAGTCCATGCAGGAAGCTGCTCAAGGCTGCACTTGGAATGTTGTAGCTTCATTTCCAGTGTTCCCCCCAGAAATGGAACAGCTCAGCCCATGGCACCCTCCCAGAGAGAAAGTCTGGGGCATAAAAGGTATAAAAAGGTTCTAAATGTGAAACAACACAAATTGTCCCCTAAGAAAAACAGAGTAAATCCTTCAGGAGAAGGTTTGGGGGATAAAAGGCAGGAGAAGGTTCTGGAGGTGTGCAAGAAGAAGCAACAAAGGTTGTCCCCTAAGAAAAGCAGAGTAAATCTTTTTYTCTTTTTCATTCACACCCAAAAAGCAGCCAGCCTTCCATGGTGGCCCTTCCAGCTGGATGGTCTCAAAAGAGGGAAAGTTTATCAGCTAACTCCCAAACACACAAGAACTCAGCTCTTCGGGTCAGAGCTGCTCCCACAATGAGATAAATGAAAATATAACCAGATTTTATGGAGATCTGGACCTACACAGCAGCTGGATCCCACTGCCTGCCTGATTAGCTGGGGTTAATTAGAAATTAGTAAATTATTTTCTACTTGGAACAATCACTGGCTGTAATGGGAAAAAAATCCATTTATCAGTGGGTATAAGAAAAGAATTTTTTTTTAAATCCTAAAACATTTTAAACACTATTCAGACAAACTACATTTTGCCAGTAACTTTCTCATTCTGATTTTTACAGACCACAGAAGTTCATAAAATTAAATTCAGCAGCAGATACATAAGAAACCTGCTCCTACAGGAATCAAAGCCAGCTAGCAGAACACAAAATCCTTAAAAATGGTAGCCCAAAAAGGGAGTTAAGGTGTAAAATAATTCCCACTACAGGCAAAGCTTCCACCTTGAAGCCCTTGTWAATAAAAGCTCCTGGGAAATGCATACACTGGTAGCTGAAACTCCCTTTTCAGCAGCCACAAACAGAAAAAAAACAGAATTACAGGAAGGCTTATTTTTTTCTGAACAGGATTTAAAAACAGTTAAATAAACAGACAGAWCCCCCTTGCCAGTGTGATTATTTGCTCCAGGCACATCTCCCCACAGGAAGGGTCCCTGGGCACYAAAATCCCGTGGAAACAAACTGTCCTGGAGAAGTCCCAGCCATAAATAACTCCAGGCCTCCAAAGCCTTTTTTCCCTGCTGAACATTTGTTGGCAGTGCCACCACCAAGGCTCTGCTCTTCCGCTGTTTCTCTTCAAACTTTTAGGAAATCCAAGGRAAATCCACCCAGCCCCTCCCTGCCCTGGTGGCCACCAGCAGGGGCTGGAGAGCAGAACGGGACCCTGACCTTGAAATAATCAGGGTAAAATGGTCAAAGCACCTTTTCCTCCAGGACTGAGGGGTTTTTTTTTTGAATGTGAAATCACAATTTCCTCACCAATTAGTTGCTACAACAGGATAAAGCCTGGCTTAGGGCTCAGCTCCACACACAATAACAAATGAATGTTTGCTCGAGATGCAGAAAGGGAAGACAAACACAAGCTCCATCTGACCTGGGAGCTGCCAGGCTCTGGAAGCATGTCAGCATCCTCCAGGGAATCCAGATCCCAGGGAATCATCCCAGAACACAGCTGCATGCACAAACACATCCACACACACCTGTCTGTGCTTTTACGGAGAGTTTCTCCAGACAGAAATGGCATCAAACAGGTCCAGAGTGGTTACAGTGACTTCAACCGTGATGATTCACAAAGAGAGGCAAATAAAACAAACATCCAAACCACAAATATTGAATTAAGAATTAAAACATGCRTTTCTAACCAGTCCATGTGGCTGTCCCCTCATCAGTGCGTGGCCAGGTTGTAGGTTTTACATCTGAATCCTTCTCCCCACTTTAGTGCATCTAGAAATAAAGACAGAATTGTGAACTGACTAATGGCATGTCATACGTTGAATTTATCTAAAACCAGCACCTCTGTCAGTAAAATTCCTTTATTTTTTTCCCCTGTATGCAGAGTTTCTGTCTGATCTCATTTTCTTTATMCTTCATTTACCTGGAAAAGGAGAGGCTTTTCCATATTTGAATAACAGAAGCAACAAACCCCATGGAATAGGAAAAAATGGGCTGGTGAGAAGATCTGATTTTTATTCTAAATTAGTTTATGGCCTTGGAGTGAGGCACTTTTCTGCACATTTCCCCCTCTCTTGCTTTGCCTCTCTTGTCTGCTTACATCACAAGCTCCCTGAAGTCTCTTAAGTGTTTACACAGCACCAAGCAGATAAGATTCAGCTTTCCTCAGAATCACAAGATAACACGAAGCCAGAAACAATAAATCTTATCAATCACCACCTCCATTATTGCTCTGCTAACATGAAACACGTTTCAAAGTGATTTTCAATAGTTACTTGCCTTGAAAGGAAAAGAAATAAAAAAGGCTCGTGGAAGAAAAGAGCATCCAAGAGGAAACACATCCCTTAACTGTCTGGTTTTTTKGGGGTTTTTTCCAATGCATTCCACCTGTTTTAAACACAGTGACCAAGAGCTGCATTTCACAGAATCACAGAATTTTTTGGTTGGAAGAGACCTTCAAGATCATCGAGTCCAACCCATGTTCCAACAYCTCAACTAGATTATGGCACCGAGTGCCACATCCAGTCTTTTTTTAAACACATCCAGGGYTGGTGACTCYACCACCTCCCTGGGCAGATGGTTCCAGTATTTAACCACTCTTTCTGTGAAGAACTTCCTTCTTAAATCAAGCCTGTGATTTYTTTATCTCTACTGCAAGGACAGGACACACCTCTGCCATTCCCACCTCCAGCTGGGYCACAGGATGCCCCACTCTGTGCTGGGAGCAGCAAAAGCATGGAAAAGGCTCTGGAGCTCCAATCCCACTTGTCCTGCTCTCCCAAATGTTCCAGCCCACACAGTGCAAACAGCAGAGCAGCTCCTGTGGGAGCCAGGAGCAGAAGCAGCACACCAGCACCATTCCGGCCAGTTTTTACCTCTGTGGGTCACCTTTAAAAGGGATTTTCTTTCCAGCCTCTGTATGAATGACAAGATATTCAGGGACGTGTCTTGAGGGAGGAGAAGTGATCAGGAGGAATTCAGCTCACCTCTTTTCTTTCTTGTCACTGCTCCATAATCCCTTTATCTGCTCTCATCTCACCAGGTGCAGGCAGAATTAATTCCCCATGGGCAGGGCCAATCCCTCCTCCCAAGGTGCCCACCTGCACCTCCTTTCCCAGAGCATTTCAAATCCATGYTGCAAAGTGCCCCTGGATCTTTTTTGGGGTAAACAGAGACAACTTCAGCTCACTGAGATGCAAACACAGAAGATGTCAGTGCTTGTTGCCACACACATCTCCAGCCTTGCAGGGAGCTCCTGTGGCCATGGGCACACGGGGAACRTTTGTAAGAATCTCCCCATCAAGAGTTTGCAGTTTCACTGGAACACAACTCACTAGCACAGATATTTTACAGTTTGACCCCTCTGTTGATAAATTATAGTTTTAATGTGGACAGAAAACCTTTTCTAAAGCTCTGTGGTGATTTAGGAACCCCAATTCTGCTTTTCAGCTGCACCTTAATCCTTCTTGACTTGTGTGAGCCCAGCCATATTTGCTCTCCTGCTGGCACTGCCCTCAGCCTCTCAGAGCCTCCCCCATCCCCGSAGCAATGTGACTGCAATTTGTAATGCCAAATGCAAACTGCCCKGAGCCACAGCCCGTGCCAGCTGGGCACTGCCCAACTCAGCTGTGCCAGCTTTGCAGGACATGCCTGGGCTGGARAACACAGCCAGCCCCACACACCATCACCAGGGCTGCAGAGGAGAGTGGAAAAATCCTCCTGCCACAAACCAGGGCAGGAGAGAGGCCATTTCCAGCATTTCAGGGATGGATTCAGGGAGTTCAGGATGAGATGCTGTTATGACATCAGCTCCAGACTCCACTGCCATTACACAGTTAGCTCTGCATTAAGCCAATTCTCCTGCAGTTGATTAAAAGCTCTCCTCCAAATATAAAAAAAATCTCCTATTTATTTAGAGGCATGGGGAAAAAAAAGAAGAAATTCAACCCTATTTCAACCTGAGATTCTGAGGGAGGAGGGAATGATGATTTGTGCCTCTCCCTCCTCCTATTTTTTAATCTCTCTCAGAAATCACAGCACAGAACAGTAACTCAAATGCTTTATAGCTGAATTTATTTTAGTCAGCTGTCTCCTATCTTTACCAGTTGTTTGTCTGCTGCTCCCATTTATGCTGTGCATCTTGGACTTATCGATCTTGTAAGCTTTAAATTACAGCTATCCATGAAAATAGAAAAAAAAATAGCAAGAGGCAAACCACAACAGGAAAAACCAGGCCTGATAAAGGATTTCTGAAGGGCTGCTCACTTTTGCTAAAAGAAAATCTTAATGGCATTTCCTGGAGAGAAGGTCTGAGGGGCTGAAGTTATTTGTGAACTGTATGGACAGAGGACAGGCAAAAAAAAAGCTGTCAGATTGAAGGAAAGGGTTTCTATTAAAAGCATTTCAGTGAAAAGTGTAGGAAAACTTGGGGGAAAAATACAAGATTTATACAAGTATCAATCAGCTGATTTACAGCACTGTGTTTGTCAGAGCCAGCCAGTTTATAGCAGTTGTGGTTTCAGTTTAAACAAAAAGCATTCACTGCTCCCCAAAAGCACTGGAAATATTTCCCATGACAAAGGCAGAGCAGGAGCAGAGCTGATTCCTGTGCTCARGGGCAGCCTCAGCTCAGAGCCTGCTCAGGGGCTCACTCCAGGCTTTTGGGGCTGTCAGGGAATCATGGAATCACTGAATGGCTGAAAGARACCTTAAAATCATCTCATTCCAAGCCTCCTGCCATGGGCAGGGAGCCCTTCCACTGTCTTCCTTAAAGAACTCCAGGAATCCCCAGAGTCCTCCTCCAGCTCAAACCCAACACTCAGGCAGTGATAGAGCAATTCCCCAGGGATGTTATCCAGTGCTTT
>CADDXX010000465.1:537237-559432 GCA_902810485.1 Alauda arvensis
TCTCTGGCTGCAGCAAGTTCCTTCAGTTTAAAAAAACAACCACAGGGTTTAATTCTCAGAGGCATAACTGAAACCAGGTCTGTCTKAATGAGAACACCTGTCTCCAGCCTACCCTGAAAACTCAGCCTGTTRCTGATTTTTCATGCCTTGAGTTCTAGAAGGGAAAAACCTTCACCCTTCCTAACTGGGATTTATCACTGTCCTAGAAACCTTGTGGCCTGAATCAAAGTTAGGTGCCCTGGCGTGGTAAATCTGTTGGGATTTTTAAAGCTGAGAAATTAATATCTAATCTTTTCCTCTGTGGGTGTGGGCAAATTGTCTGTGTGTGTGCCCCAGTGCTGCAAAGGCATTTCACTGTTCTGATGTGCCACAAGCACAGCCACTCTGTCCTCCAGAGGTCAGAGGGAGCTGGCACATCCCTGGGTGAGGGAATTTCACATTTCCATGCACTCAGCTGGTCACCCCTGCCTCTGCCACTGCCTCCCAGCGAGCTCTGTGCGGCACAGGGAGGGGACACAGGGCACAGAGGTGGCTGTGACACATCCCTGTGTCTGTGCTGGCATCACCCCCTGCCCCTGGCCATGCCACAGATGGCACCAGCAGCTTCCCAGGCTCCTGCACCTCCGGGTGGCACAGGAGGAGCAAASAGAGAGGGCTGAGCAGCCCCTGCTGCAATGTGACCTTCACACTCCATCCCTGCACTGCTCCCGAACAGAGACACAAAGGACACAGTGAAAACCTGCCTCAGATGATGTCCTGGAAATGACARATAAATATTTCAATGGCACTTGAATTGTGCCTGCTGCAGAACAGAGGAAGGTCATTCACAGATTTGTCCTGGATGGCACCAGAGGAGGGGAATGCTGGCCAGGATGGAGCTGTGGCACTGCTCTGGCTGCTCCCACAGCACCGWGCTCTGCACTTCACACCTGCCCTGACCCTGCTCTCCGTGCTCACCACCAAGGTGGATCCTGTTTCAGGGTGGCAAAAGGATGAAAGGACCMAAATCCCAGCAGCCAGGGCTGGGCATTGTCCCCATCAGCTCCAGCAGCACCAGCGAGGCAGGAGCTGCACTTGTTAACAACTGAGAGGTTTTCAAGGAGGAGGTTGTGTCAAGCAATAAAAACTGATGCYTGAACCAGCTTGGAAAACAGCATGGGATGAAATGGATAAACTTCCCCAGCAAAAGGTCAGGGTCCTTACAGCTTCTGGATCCCACATCAGTGCAAATGTGCTGAGGGGAGTGTTCACAGTGATGCCTTCTGACTAACACCAAGCACAGAAAATTAATATGGGTTGAGAARAAGAACAGCAAGAGAGAAAAGAAACTCTTTAATAAAGAAACAAACATTCTCCATGTAATTTTACCCGTGTGCATCTTGAACACAACCCAGCAAAGTGTGCTGAGAAGAGTCAGCACAGGCATTTATCTGTTCCTTAAATAATATGATTATTTTCTTTTTAGCACCAGTAGGAGGTATTAATTTTACAGGAACCAAATGAAGAAGTCTAGTTCAGCAGACATGCTCTGCCCATATTTCACCTTTCCCYACCAGGAAAAAAGGAATTAACAGAAATATGCATCTACTCTGTGGCGCATATAGAATAAGGTGGCTCATAATTACTCCAAGTTGCTTAAATATCTGTTTATTTATGACAGGAAGGGCTATCAGAATATGAAGAGCAATCCTTGCAGCTCTAATCACAGCTGTCTGGGCCCATCACACGATGCTGGCTGACAATTCCTGTGATTTACTGCACCAGTAAAAGAAGGCAGCCGTGAACACATTTTTGTAAATCAAGTCTGCTGGGGCAGATTTGGGCCCTCGACTGCTCAGGCATAAGAAATGTTATAGCTCTTTGCCAGTACATAATTCAGGTGGTGAATTCAGTAATATGGATGTAGGGCATTAAAAGCTGTTAGAATAGTTACCAGGAGAAAATCACCTCGGCTCCAGCACCCATGCAAAAAGCTCATTGCTGTCACAGYCTGTCTCTGAGCCTTGTCATTACCCAGGGACAGCAGAGACATTTTTTTCCCCCTAAAGAAAATGTCAGGGGCTGTGCAGAATCACCCAGGTCTCATGTTCACAGCGTCGGCGAGCGCTCGGCAGTGCCRCGACACACACGAGTTGAGTTTAAATTTACAGTGCACACACACCAGGTGTTCTTATTGCCCCTAAAGGGAACCTGGGAGTGCAGCAGAATCACCTCTGCCAATATTCCCTGGCTGGGTCAGTATATCCTGATAGYCCATAAAAGTCAGCGAGCACAACCGACAGCCCGCGAGCCTTGGGGTGAAATGTGGCACGCTCAGCTCCTGCCTGGCAGTGAGAATGGTTCTGCATTTCACATCCCCGAGGGACAGGCAGCACTCACACTGSGTTTAACAACCTCCCAGTGCTCAAATCTGCCCCATGGCCCTGCCCTGAGCCCCTCAGCACGGAGGATGTGCAAACCCAACAGCACACAAAAGGGTTTCCCAGGTGGGAAGGCAAAATCCCGAGTGTCTGCAGAGCAGCTGAGAAATACCCAGCATCTTCCATAAGACCCGTGGAATCCTACCACAATACTGGGGTTTCAGGAATGAAAGCAACCAGGAAACTTTGCTATGTGTTTCTGAAGATATCAAATCTTCAAAAAAACCCTGATTTTTCAGCTATTGACACCCAAACCCATGGTCATCCTCAGGCACTCTGGAGAAACTCTCAGCATAGAGAAATAGAATCCCCAAAAAATTTGGGTTGGAAGGGACCTTAAAGCCCATCCAGTCCCACCCTGCCATGGACAGGGACACCGCCCACTGTCCCAGGTGGCTCCAATGTCCAGCCTGGCCTTGGGCACTGCCAGGGATCCAGGGACAGCCCCAGCTGCTCTGGGCACCCTGTGCCAGGCACTGCCCACCCTCACAGGGAAGGATTCCTTCCCAATATCCCATCTGAACCTTCTCTCCGTTTGAAGGTTAATACTCTTCAACTCAAATAAATCAGCGTACAAACCATTTCCTTATGTCTTGCATAAAATTATGGTYGATAATTTTATGCAAATTTAAATGAGGATGGTTTTTTTTTTTCCCTCTACAAGCCAGAAGTCAATCCCATGCAAGCTGTCATGAGCATGAACTCTGAAAGACCAGAAGGACCTAACCCATGGCACTGAGTGAAAATAACAGGCAAAGAAGTTGGAAAATGTTTTTTAAATTACTACTTTTCTGCTGCCCTTTTCATAACAAATTTTGAGCACAGTTTTAATGAAGGATAATTTTTCCCTGTTAYAAAGATAGCTCACTGTTAAACTATAATTTTCACTTTTTTTCTCCCCAGGAAATGCCCTTGAAATGCACTTGAAAATTGTCCAACATTAAAATARGAAACTTAACCTTATAATATGTGATTCTGTGCTGAGATTGCTAATGATCATACAAACTAATAAGTAACTTATTTGGCATCTAAAGTGATAAGCAAATCAAGAAACAAGCAATAGAAAAGATTTCTACACCCAACTGGCAAATGATTTACAGACTAAAAAATGTTCTACAGACATAAAAGTGAATGACTTTCAAGCAGAAGGAAAAAATGAAGTCTATAGTCTGAAATTGCTCATTATCCCTCATTTTGTCCAATTCTTATCTTGATTTGGTCATCAACTCTCTGCTTGCTTGTTAAGATGGCCAAGCCATGCAAACAAAGTGATATTTGTTCCCATAACAACATTGAACCCTTATGTAGCGTTTTTCATCATCAAATCTCCGAGCCTTCYGCGAAGAAGGAGAGCTTTGTTATCTCTCCCCAATCCAGATAAGGAAATGACAGCAGGGGGATAATTGCAGAGCCAGAAATAAAACTTCCGAGTCCCAGCTAATGGCCCAAGCAGCAGCACAGGGCGTTTTGTGAACACAGGAGACAGCTGAGGTCAAGATGGGCAATTTGAGCATCCCAACTCCTGAACTGCTGAAAGCACAAGGAGGAAAGTGCAGCTGATAAAAGTCATTAATTCAGAGAGTGCTTCACWCTGGCACTCAGGGCCTGAAGTGTGCCCACAGACACGCACAAAGGCTTCACACCAACAACCCCTCAGCTAGAAAGGTCATCAAGAAGATGCTTAATTTAKCATGGTGCTCTAAGCACTTGGAGTCCAGCAGGATTTCTTTTTAATTTTTCTTTTTCTATCAGAAAAAAATACATGTTTCTGCTGGAAAAGGAATTCTGTGGGATTAAAAGGAGTTTAAAACAATGCCAAGACAACAGAATTTTCCTCAGAAAATGAGTCAGAGTTATTTCTCAGGGATTTTATGCCAGAACAGGTTTGTTGGGAGTTAATTCTTGGAGGCCAGAATGAGAGGCCATCAAGGAGGAACTGCTGGGGTTTGCTGCCCATCACCCTGTTAAGAACTGGAAGAGGATAAAGTTGAGTCAGCCCTCACTGAATATGGCAACAGGTGATGAACTAGGAAAGTGGAGCAGCCATTCAAGGGCAACTCAGCCAGGCCTCTGATAGAAACCTCCCAGCATTCCAAAAAACCACCCAAACTGAAACCCCCAGTGCAGGGAGCAGCTCCAGGGAACACAGCCTGGGAGCTGAGCAGGAGCTGGCAGCAGTGGTGACAAGTGCCACCCCCAAGCATCTGCAGGAGCAGAGCCCTGCAGGCCAGGGAAAGTGGTTCTGACTCCTCACTGAGCACTTGTGAGGCTGCATCTGGAACAGAGCATCCCCTTTGGGTTTCCCTGCCACAAAACACTGACAAACAGGCAGAAACTCAGCAGAACGGAGCAGGACGATGAGGGAGATGCAGCACATAACTCAGGAGGAGAGCTGGGRGAACTGGGTTTGTCCAGCATGGAGAGAGAAGCCTGATTCCTGTTTTCAACCCAACAAAGCCCTGAGCAACCTGATTTAAGTTCAAAGTAAGGCAAACATTCAACAGGAGGACCTCCAAAGGTCCCTTCCTGCTTATATTCCTGCACAGTGTTAMTGGTTTCTCCTTCACTTGTGCTCCTCAGATTGTGCTCACTGCAAAGCACCRTTTTTAATCATTATTCTGATTTGTGTGACACTTTCAAACGCAATACAAAATTCCAYACATATCTGAGAAGCATCCAACTGCAGGTTGGAATGGCATGGCCTAGAAGCCAGTCAGCTGGAGCCAATTAAAGCCTGATCAGCCTCCCCTGGCACCAGAAGGCCTAATTGAACTTCCCCCCTCTGTGCAGGATGGGAGATTTTTGCCTTCTCCRCAGAAGCCCAGAATGAGGGGCTCTGAGCTGCTCTGAGCCTCTGCAAAGCAGGATCATTATCAAAACATMACTATCAAAATATAGTCTGCATTGATTAAAAAGATGCTATTCCACCCTCTCAGAAAAGAAAAAAAGAATCCCCAGCACTTCCCCTGCAAAGAGCCAAGCTCAGATGTTCAGTCCCAAACACCCATTTTTATCCTCCTGGCAARCAGAAAACGTGAGCAGGAGCAAGTGACACACAGGCAGATGCAGAATTAAACTTCAAAAGCAAGTGGTTCATTAGGGAAAAAACCAAGACATGTTTGAATGATTGTTAGCTACAGTCTAATAAAAACCTGAGCCTGGTTTTAAAGAGAAGAAAAAAAAATAAGGCTAAAAATGCACGTTGACTGAAATATATAAACTTACAGTGGGAATCAATTGGTATTTATAGCTGCTGAATAATGCACTCATTACTATTCATTCCCATTACTGTGCATTTTGCAACTGTCACAAAAAATACAGTGACTGACTGACAGCTTTTAAAATATTTTTATGCCTCAAGAACCAAAATAGCTGAAAGAGAGCTGGAATTTYGAATTCAAAAAGACTGGACCAACTGCCAGCAGTGCAGCAATCTAACCTTCTCTTAATTCCTGGTTTTAAGTTCAAATCTGCCTAATATTCTATGTTAATTAGAATAATAATTTTGCATTTCTTCCTTTTTTAGGGAGGTGGAATTGTGTTTCACTTCTATGTGGCTTTGTTGTGTGAAARATCTCTGTATATCAGGAAGAGTACAAGCAACATTTTCCCCTAATTAGTCCATAAAAATGCTAATTTCTCTAATGAATCAGACTGAAATATCACAGGAGCAGGTAATAGCACAAATGCAGAGTTTGCTTTTGGGGCAGGCTTTTTGCTAATCACCACCACAGCACTGGGCAGCTCACAAAGCCAACACTTTAATGAGGTTAGAGAGGCAAAACACGCTCATCTGAATTTTTTGGTACAAAAAAAGAGACAGTTACTCGCCTGTGCAGTCACAGCACCCTTGAATTCGTGTCTGTGTGTGAAGAAAACCAGATCCCCAGCGTTTACATCCCAGCTTCTCCCTCCCCACACACTCAGGTCCTCTGCCTGTTTACTCAAGCTGAGGATGGGGCCATAAATCTTCATCCTGCCCAATTTCACTGTTAACATAATCCRTTCCTGAGACAGATAAAATAATACTGCCCTTTTTTTTTTTTTCATGGACCAGTAGCTAATAATGTCACCAGTTTGAGTGATACAAGACTGAGATCATTGTCTGTCTGCCCCACAGCATCTTTCTCTCTAATTTTTTTTTTTCCCTGCCCTTACACTCTGGCTCCTGCCTTCTGTGCTGGCACATACTGAGGCACTTGTATCCAGGCTGCACATCTAGGAAGGAGTGGTCTCTCTCCAAGTCAAAAATCGAGGAGAATCAATGAGCTCTCAGAGGAAATCTCCTAGGGTCTGACCTTCAGGGTGGCCTTTCACTCTTTAAACCCCATGTAAAACAGCGGCTCTGCCAGTCAATCCTCAGYAAAGGATTTAAAGAAAGGCACTGTTGCCTATTGGTGACACCAGAAATCTAAGCAGGAATTAAGCAGCTTGGRAAAAAAAGCCTTTAAATTCAAGTCACCACTCTCCCCCAGCTCTCCATATATTCTTTATGGCCCTGTGCTCCCTCGTTCCTTTGATCATTTCATATTGAAGTAGTCTCTTGTTTAATACGCAGCTAAGATGACTGCAGGATAACATCAAAACAGGAGGGAACAGAGAGGAACATGAAAGAAGATGAAGTCAATGGCTTTGCCAATCACAGTCCACAAACAGGGCTGGTTAAAAGGCTCGGCATTACAGAGCTGCCTTTATGCTCCCACAAAGCTTCACGCAGCGTTAAGACCAACGACAAACTGAGACTAATGATTAAAACTACACTGGGCTGCCTTCCTCCTGCTTTAATTGTTGCCTGCTTTGCTCAGAGGTAACGGATCTGCAAACCCAGCACCTAGCTGTGTCCCACAGGTTGGCTGCACCAGCTGGTCTCACCATCTTTCTGTCAGGAATCCGTTTCCAAGCCAGGGTTTCCAACAAAACGTGGTTTGTCATCCTTGGGCCATCACAAAATGGTTTGGTTTGGAAGGGACCTTAAAAGTTCATCTCATCCCAAGCCCCTGCCTTGGGCAAGGACATCTCCCACTAGTCCAGGCTGCTCCAATCCCCATCCAAGGAGCTGCTCTGACAAGTTCCAAAGGTATTTTTGATAAGAAGCAAAAAGGGAGAAGAGCATTCACTGAAATCTCCTTCTCTAAGAACATCAACCCACTTCCACAAGGAAAAAAAAAAGAAGAAGAAGAAGAAGAAGAAGAAGAAACAAATCCTAGTTGCACAAGACTTTGTCTTCTTGATCCCCAACAACTTCCTGGAGCAGTATTTACAAGAAAACCCACAGCCTGCTTTGGACGCCCAACAGACGGAAAAGTTGATGTCTTCTGTCTACAACTCCACTCACACTTGGTTCTCACCCCGTATTTCTTGGCTGCCTACACCCATGTTAATCTGCTAAAAATCACTTTACCCACTTGGAAGGCARCGTTTCACTCGCACTCAGTTCTATTATTCATCAGACAACAGCAGCTCCATGACTGACTGCTAATTATCCTTTCCCCCTGCACGGCACCGACAGCAATTTATCCTTCCTCCCATGGAGCCACGAGGTGCGAGCTGAGCCCCATTGAAGTCGGTGACAAAGGCCCCGGAGATTTCAATTGTGTTGGGAATTCATCTTTCAATGGGAAGAGACCTGCCTTAAATGTTATTTAGTGTGTGATGTCAGCAGCCCGMGATAAGGCTGACAGGAGGAGAAGCTGTCAGAGGGGCCGGGATGGGACACAGCTCCTGGGGCTCTGCTGGCTGTCACAGCCCTGTCACAGAGCCAGACAGGACCGTCCCTCCCCACAGGGAACAGCCTCAAGCCCATGGTGCAGCTCCTGGGAACTTTGGGGGGTGATGGGGAAACCCCATTTAATTTTTAATTTTTGAGATCCAGTGTGTAACAGGGAGACACAATCCCTGCTGCCAAGGGAGTTTGGAACAGCTGTGGCATCTTAAATTCCCACTGTACGCTGCTCCTGAATTTCTTGAAGAGAAGCAAGAGCTAAAAGGACAATAAATGAGGTGGCAAAGCCAACTTTCCCTGACTTCYCTTCTATTCACCATCCTAGACAGGCTGGCAAAGGAGGGAACATAGAGAACATGAGCATTGTCCAAAGTGTTCACTTCTTACACAAGAACTCGTGGTTTTTACTGGAAAATGTTTTGTGCAGGTGAATGAGAAATGGAGGATGAAATCCTAGCGTTGATTTTCTGAATCACAGAAGGGTTTGAGGGTGATTTTGCTCAGAGCTGCAGCAGCAGAACTCCATCAACAGGGGAAGGGAAAAGGGGGAAAGGGGAAAGGGAAAAAAGGGAAAAGGGAAAAAGGGGAAAAGGGGAAAGGGGATCTGTCTCTTGAGGGCAGCAGAATGAGGAGCCAAGCTGGGAGCAGTTTGGAGCAGGTGCTTGGGAGCAGCAGGTTTTTAGCAGCCACCCTGGCCAAAGCAAGCTGAGGGATATTGTGAGTTAAAAACCACAGGTAGTAAGTTCAGCCTGATGATCTTGAAGGTCTTTGTCAACCTGAATAATCCCCTGATYCTAATGCAGAAATCCTCTGTATGCAAGTTACATTTCAAGAACTTTACCTTAAAGCAGATCCTCCAAATACATTAAAAAACCCATTCAAGCAAAATTCACAGCCCAGTCCACGAGGTTTTATTCAAATGCATTTTTCTATGCTTCTGTATCAACTGATTTCCTCTTGCTGGTTCCTTTGTTCTGGGCAAGGCTCGTTTTTCCTGTGCTATTCCAGTGCCACCAAGAAGCCAGGTGACCTCTGAGGACAAGGAAAATCCAAGCTCCTCACTCAGGAGAGGTCTCTGGAGCATCTGAACCACTGAAGCCTTAAACAACCCCCATTTGCTTTTCTGAAGCCTCCTTATACTTGGGTTTTTTTAATGCAGAAAACCACTGCTTAAATCACCAGCAATTCTTATATATTGGAAGGACAAAAAGAAGAATGATAAAAAATAAATAATGATTCCTGTGTGAGAAACTGATGGAAGTAGAGACAGGTTGTAAAAACTACACTGAAACACAAAGCAGAATCCACAAGAGCAACACACCAGATTAAAAACCAGACAGCTATATAAATAAATAAATAATAATTAAAAAAAAAAATCAATGTGCACTGTACTGGTTGTTTGCAAAATTAGACAATTAATTCTGTGTAAACTAACCTATCAGGGAGCCACACTGTGGGGATTCAGAGAGCTGATACTGCAGCACACTGGATTAGGAAGGAATGCTTTAATGAGGTCCCTGGGGAGTCTCCATGGACTTGGACCCCGTCCTCTCCAAAAGATCATTTTTACCCCGTTTAACTGCCAGTGTGTTGCATCTCTGATACACACATGGACAAAAAGAAAGCAAAAAAAACCAAAAAACCCACCCAAAGAAAACCTTTAAATAAAGAGCCCTGTTAACACAATTCCCAGGACCAGTGAGAATGGTGCCTTTCAGGCTCAAAAAAGACATTATGTCGTTTTCAACACACAGGAGCCATCAGAAAGAACATCTGTATATTAAAACCCACTGCACTGAAAGCCACTTACAGCCAAACAGAAACAGCATACAGGGGATGTAAAAACCCATAGTAATAAAAAAATAAAATCACATCGTGCTCACCAGAGCAATCTGCAACCTGGCTTCTATTAAAATTGGATTTTTCTTTAAGTAAAGACCTAGTCTAGACCTTGCCAAATGCAATAAATGCCCCAGTTTAACATGTGATTTTTCAAATAGACTGGAGRAAACCACCTTGAGCCCCAAACCCAAAATGGTTGCACTACAAAATGATCACTTGCTGTAAAATAGCAGCTGGAAAACAGCGAGGCAGAGTATTTTGGTGAGGAGCTGAGCAGTGGGGTTAGGAGCTGTTCTTCTATTTGTTTATTCTCTGCAAAGACAAATTCATGCCTTCAATCTGAGCAATCAATACTCCCAGCTTTCACAAAGCTTTTCCAGGGAAGCCTGTGGATTTTTCTTGCTCTTGTCTGTTTTACTCAAGTGTTTCTGCAACTGAGGCCTGAGCTCAGAGGGGAAAAAACCCTGAAAATTTGAAATGAAGTGCAAACAAGTAAAGAAGAAACCCTTGAAAACATTTTAGATGTTTCCAATGTAAATTCAAATGAATTGTTTTCTCTCCAATTCTACTACTAGATTTTATGCAAGGACCAAGCCTCTACTTTGGTAGCAGAAGGTGCTGGACAGCACTAATAAATAAATAAACCAGTGTTTATAATTTAGATATAATTATATAAATTATATATTCATATATATATTGTTTCTTATATATACATAGTGTTTATGATATATATAATTATATAATTTATATTTAAATAAATAAACAGTGTCATGCTTTGGAAAATCAGCAGGTTCAGGAGTCAAGGGGTTAAGGAGTTGATGGGAACACTCAGGGCTGAAGTATCGGGCACTTAAAGAATGCAAACCACGTCAGAAAACGCTGAATTCTGGTGCTGCCGCCGCTTTACCTGATGTGACATCCCCACCTGGAGCACGGGACACCCCAAAAGCCAAGCTGGGAGAAGCCAGCAGGACACAGCCCATGGACAGCCAGCATCAGAGCCTGCCCTCCGCAGGGAATTGCCCTCCAGCCGTGCTTTAATCACCCCTAATTGATTTTACACCACCAGGAAACTGAGGAAGGGTTCAAATACAGTCTTTGAGCCCTCGTATTTCCATGGGCAAACATTTGTTTATCTGTCAGCTGTGTAATCTGCAGAGCCCGGGACGGGCTCTGAAGTGGCTTTCTGCATTAAGCTGACTGCGGAGCCAGCCCTATAAATATTCCTAACATTTGCACCCAGCGGACCGAGCGTTTTGTAGAGCAGACTAATTGGTTCACAACCCCTGCTAATATCAGCGCTATCATCCCGCACYGCCGTGGGCTACGATCATCATTAGCCCGGTGACAATCTCCTGGAGAATTTGGGCTCTTTAATCTCCCTCCTCCCCCAGGACACCAGACTTAGGATGGGTTAAAGCTTCTCCGAGTTTGGCTCTCGCTCCTTTCTGGATGCTCAGCGCTGAAGGAGAAAGCTCCTGAAGTTGGGGGCACCAAGGAAATTCGTGGCCGTGTCTCACAAGAGGGGGAAATTTTGGTGCAGAGGGGCAGATCCTGCCTTGCACACACATTTCTGCAGCTCCACGGTTTCCAGGAGATGCAGGAATTAAGAGATGCCYGATGAAAGCAGTCCTTGATCAGCATCAAAGCACACTGACCCCAAAATGTCCTGCCTGGGRAAGTTCCAGGGGCTGCAGAACCTGAGAGCCAGCAGTGGTGGGGACAGGAGCAGAGCCAGAGATGAAACACAGCCCAAAGGCTGGAACAAAGGGTGAGAAAGAGAAAAAAGGTGGGGAAAGGCAAGGCAAACTGTGAGGAGATGTCACGTCCTCAGCCAGGCAGAACCCACACAAAGAGGAGCAGCYCCAGACAATGCAAAGCTGACCTTGGTGAGGGCTGGGACAGAAATCTGGAGATTCAGGCAAGGAACGCGGAAATTCCTCCGTGCTCTGTTTCATCAGGATGAAAAACCTGTTCTTAAACCTGGGACATCCTTTCACCTGTTTTAGATCTGGAGTGTTAAGGGGTTTTTTTTCCCTTCAAAAGACAGACAAATCACAGACACCAATTTCCTGAAAGAGCTGAAAAAAACCCCACCACAAGGAAGAGGGACATCCTCTCCTCACTGCACCTCTCCCCATCCAGAGTGAGACTTTGGCAGGGACAAAAAGCCCTTCCTGGCCCTCTGCAAYGCCTGCTTTGATACCAAATCCTTCCTCTTAAAAGCACCTGTGCTCACTGATCCTAGAATAAATAAGATGTTGAACCACCAGTCAGCATCTGGAGGTGAAAGGGAAAAGGCAGAAGGGAAAATCCAGCTGTGCCCCCTCTGCCTTCCTGAGGTTTCCAGAAGGGAAAGGGCTGTTCAAAGAGTGAAGGGAAAGCAGCCCAATGATGGGCAGGGCCTCTCTTGGTGTCCAAAATTTGTACCAAGGCAATAAACTCGGGGTTTGGTACCAGAGCTGCTCCCTCCCATCACAGCAGCCCATCAGCACACAGAGTTTTATTTCTCCTTGAGCCCTGCTGAGAAATCTCAGCAATTTGGAGCTTTGGAAAGCCTCCACATTCACGTTTAATTTGAAATTATATCCTCCCTGTCAAAACATGCCTGGGGGGCAAGTCACTTCTGAAAAAAAAATAATAAAGAAAGAAAATAAAAATCTGAATCTTCTTGTCTGCTCTGAGTCATAACATCTGCCACTGAGAGTGCCAGTGCCAGGACAGGATGAAGTTGTTYCTCAGAAAGGAGCACCCAAATAAAACAATATCCCAAAATAGAAGGATTCTGAACCTTCTCTCAGGTAATAATTAATTATGAGGAAGAAATAAACATTTGTGTATGAGCTTTCCATCACTTCTCATGTGCCCACACAAGGCAAAAAAACCCCAATTATTTTTATTTATGACTAGAAAGTATAAATGCACTTTTATGGGGACACTCATGAAAACACAACAGAGGTGTGTAATATCAAATTTCAAAGTTCACAGCTCAGGAATAAATGGAAACAYTTCATCTGCTCCATATTCAGCTGCTTCACTGTGTTTGTTTCCCTTTCAGGCACATCCAGTGTTGCTGTTCTCTGATTATTCTCAGGGAAGATAAATGTGGTATCAGATTCAAAAGCCCTGGGCTAAAGCTACTGCCTGTTGCACAAAATGGTTTTGAAACAAAAATAAATATATATAAATAGATAGATATACCTCCCAAATGTTCTTATTTTCCATGAACTTCCTCAATGGTTGAACAATTCTGTGCAAAACCATACAAATATAATAATTTAACTAATTGTGCACACACACACACACWTACATATAAACATAAATATATATTTTAAACACTTTATCCACTCAAATTTCCCCCACTTCAGGAGTGACCAGGCCACTCAGCTCAAAGGAAATTGTGAAACCCTTGCAGGAGGCAGATACAGGATCATCCATCCAGGGAGACATTCATTTCCCATCCCTATATTTAGAAGCAACCTATGATCTAAAACATGAGCCTTCCTCAAGGGTCACAATGGATTTGTTTCGTTTGATGTAACTGAAGTTAAATTCACCAAATAGCCCCTGGCCTTGGGGAGGGAGAGGAGGCTTTCAATTGGATTGTTTGCTTTCCACAGCAATGAATAAAAATCACTTCAATGGGAAGCATCTGCTCAGCAGCCCAAGGTGCTCAAGATGCAACTGAGATGAGGATTCTGTACAGAATGCCTTAGAAAGGACTGAAATGATTAATTATTAATACTTATTAGCAATTTGGATGTGCTGATTTGTTTTTGCCTTTGAYGCCAAGCAGGACTGCAYTCCAAAATCTGACRTGGACTAAATRAGGGRAAAAAMMCCCACACAAATGAAAATATTTAAAGTCCCTTTAAGAAAGGAATGAGAAGAATCCTCAGGATTTCATGTGCAGATGAAGAGCTTCAAGGAATGGACATGGCAGACACAAGTCTTTATGAGAACAGGTGAAGCAAGGTCAAGCAGCCACTCCAGTGATCACACTGGAATTAAGACACAGCACGTTTAAAACAAGAGAGAAAATCACCATAATTAACTKTGCGACCTGTCTGACACAAAACAGTTATTGATACAAAGGGCAGGATGAWTAGGAGAATGAACAGGTATTTAAAGTGCTAATAATAATATTTTCCCAAGGCAGGAGCAGAATTTGTGAGGGCTATTGATCTCGTGTTTGAGGATGGAAGCCAAGCTGGAAGTGCTTGGGAAGAAGGGAAAATATACTAAAATAAACTAAAATAATCTTTAAGGGACAATTTGCTCCTTAATTGTGATGAGAGTTCAGGGGAGGAGGGAGGAAGGTTTGGGGCTTTTCCCAGGGTGTTGAGTCATGTGGTATTAMCAGAGAGAGGATTCCAACCTAATTGGATCTTTAATCAGATTGAATGGGGTAATTCCTACCTCTCTCCCTTCCTAATGGATGCCACCATGTCAGGAGTTAAATGCTGAAGGGCTGCTCTGACTTGGGAGCAGCTTCCAGGGGATCCTCAGGCAGAGACAATTATTGGGATGTCCACTGAGAATGAAAAYGATCCTCAAGGTTGGTATATTCCAACGGGATTTTGGGATAATTATTGCCCACTCAGGCAGTTCTTACAGGTAGGACACACATCCTTTGCTTATTTTTCCCCCCAATGTATCAGTTTATTCCCATTTATCAGCTTTTCCTGGTTTCAAGGAGAATATGGCCAGCACCAGCCCAATTCCAGACCCTGGTGCTCAGTTTGCTGGCACTGCAAAATGCCCATGGCAGAAACAGAGCTGCAGGTGATTGGAGCTCTAATTGATCACAGAGAGTTTATGGGTTTGTTAAACAGCCCAAAGAAAACATGCTCCTATTTCCACTGAAAAGATCCTGAAATAACAATTCTCTTCCAGTCCAAAAGCAAYGCAGGAAATGTTGCTGAACAAAGGTAACACCTTTGGGAAGGAGTTGTAAAAAACAGAGCATATGTGAGTGGTTTCCCTCCACATCACCATGACAGAACATTCTCTGCTGGGGAGGTATACAAGAGGTTTGGAAATTTTTCTGGAAAAGTGATTTCCAGTCCTGGCTAAAGAGCTCCCATGACAGCAAAATTCCTGACAGTCTTTGAACACATTTCACTTTCATTTGGGCTGAAGATCCACAGGAAAAAGAAACAGCAACAAAGTCACCTGGAGCACGGCCATGACTCAACCACTGCACCACCCCACAGAAAAACCACAACATCAGCTTTAATTAATGATTACCTCATTATTAGGCACTGTTAGCAGTTGTAATAGAGTTGGAAAAAAWGAAGTCTCAATCACTGCTCTGGTGCAACAACTTCAAGAGGACAAACATAAAGAGAGGACAAATCAAAAATCCTGAGACCACAGASATTTCCCTGCAGGACTCCCTGAAAATTTGGTTCAATGGCAGAAATATGAAGCCATTAATTTCTTTTAACACTTGTGTAACACTGGTAAGAGATGAGAGCCCACAGTGACAGCTCGGTGTTGCAGTGGGACATCACAGCGATGGCCAGGTGTGCAGGACATCCCCTGTGCTCCAGGGGAAGGTGGCACCACTCTCCTGCTGGGATCCCACCCTCGGGCCCATCCCAGCTCCTGGCAGCACCATCCCCTCCCCCAGCACTGCCAAAAAGCCCAGACCACAAATAGGAGGTTTCTTTATCATCATTAACAGAGCCCAGCATCCAAAATTGCTGTTTTGACTGGGAAACAGATGACTCCAGCTCTGCCAACACCCAAGGTGCTCCCAATGCCAAAACTCACTTTGCTCACACATATGCTCCAATACTGTRGAACAGAAGCTCTGAAACTCCTTTCTTTGTCCTTTCAGTGCTTCTGTTCCTCCTTTTTGTGCTTCCCATGTGAATTCCTCCCTTTTCTGTCTCCTTCCTTCGACTGCCCTTGCAATGCTCACAGATTTTAAGGCCTTTGCACCTCTCTGTACAGCACATTTTGGTGTGTTTTTTTCCTATCCTCTGCAAATGATATCCAGCAACTCGTGTTTGGCTGTGTCACACGAGGTATCCAGTCTCCATCTGAACACATCTCAGTTAATTCCAGTGGTTAATCACAGATTTAAAAAAAAATTGTCTTTAATGTCTAATTTAAAATTGTCTGGCTCCAGCTTGCAGCTATTGGATCTGATTTTTCTTTTCTCTTCTTGATTAAAAAGCTGGATATGCTTTCCCCATGAAAATACTCGTCCCTGTAATCAAGTCCCCTCTCAATCCTCTTTTTGATGAGCTAAGCAGATTGAGCTCTAAATCTCTCACTGCAGGGAATTTCCTCYACTGTTCAAATCAATATTGTGGTTATTTCCTTGACTCTCCAGGTTTGTAAACCCTTTCTTTCAGCTGTTGACACCAGAACTGACCCTGGCTCTGCAGCACTCCCATGGATTCAGATAAAATCCCTGTGTGAAAGGATCCTGTTTGTCCTTCAGCCTGCTGGGCTGCCCTTGGATCCCTCAAAAGCCCMAGGTCAGGTTGGGGCTTGGAGCACYCTGGARTAGTGGGAGGTGTCCCTGCCCATGGCAGGGGTGGCACTGGRTGCTATTTAAGGTCCCTTCCAGCCCAAACCATTCCATAATTCTATGAAACGACATTGCTGCTAATTCCACACACCAGCTTTGTTGGGATAATTTGGTTTTAACTGAGATTTCAGGGCACAGCACATCTAACACCAGGAGACTGACACAAACCTCAGTTACCCTCATTTACCAAACCTCCAACTCCTCCCTTTCTTTCCAGAGAGGCCTAAATTGTGTCTATTCTTCAACTCTATTTTAATTCAGTCCTCTATCAACTTGCCCATTATTTCCCTGGGATTGGTGCCAAGATCTCCAGACAATCATCTACGACCCCTTCTGCCTTCCCCCTTTGCCCATGTGTTTCTCCTGGGTTCCTGCAGGAGATACACAGGATAATGGAGCCAAATCCACTCTGCCATCCTTGTATGAAACATCACCCAACCCTTCCCAAAGATGATAACCAGGACTTTTCCCAGCAGACAGTGACAGTCCCACCTCTCCSTCCCACACCACTCCTGCCCACCCATCCCAGCTCAGCTGTCACACAGGAACAGAGATGCCACATCCACGGGCTGACAACAGCACACACCAAAAAGCCATCACCAGAACCTGCTCGTGAAAACCCTTTCAGAAGCTTCAGTGCTCTCTTTTAGCTGTAAAATCTTATTTTTAGGAGAATCCAGCTTTGACCCATCTATGGGTTTCATCAGAAACTGRAGTGACAGGACAAGGAGTAATGGGTTCAGGCTGAAAGAGGGGAAATTTAGGTGAGATATCAGGAAGGAATTGTTCCCTGTGAGGGTGGGAGACCCTGGCACAGGTGCCCAGAGCAGCTGTGGCTGCCCCTGGATCCCTGGAAGTCTCCAAGGCCAGGCTGGACAGGGCTTGGCTACAACAAGATCTCTGAGGTCCCTTCCAACCCAAGCCCCTTTGGAATTCTGTGTGATACCAGCTCACTGAGAAGTTTGTTTCCCAGGAATCCCCTCCCCTCACCCCATCCCTTCCAGCCCCTGCTCCAGGAGCACATTTAGCAGCAGAGATTGATKGAAGTTCCAAGTGCCAGCCCCAGGCTGGGTGATCCTGAGTGGCCTGGGCAGCCTCTCCTCTCCTCGGAGAGCTGCAAATCCCCGGCTCGGATCTCGCCTGTCCCACATCATTTACCTGTGCTGAAATTACAGTTCAATTACTGCGGTAATATCTCATTCAGGCAGAACAAAGAAAGGGAAAATATGCAAATGAGCGTATTTAAATTCACTTAATTTAAAGGCCTAAAATTTTTAAGGGCACATTGCCTCTCCRGGGACGTTTGGGTTCAGGGATTATGAGATCCATAAAGCTGTAAATGGTTAAATGGATTGGCACTGCCTGAGCAKCCAAACTTTGCATATATTATTCTTTTCAGCGAGTGCATTATGTAATTAGAAGGGAAAATACACAACATTCCTGACCATATCCTACCCAGGGATAAAAAATTTGGTCTGAGCACCCATTTCAGGGAGCTCTGTGCACAGACAAGCTCAGCATACATTTTGGAGGATGTGGAGAACACTGCTTATCTGCTGAATGCAAAGATTATTCCAATTTTGTTTTTGTGGAACACATGATAAGATTGTGAATAACCCTCCAGGTTTGTTGCCTGTTGTGRTTTTCATGGTTGGTTTTGTTGGTTTTTGTTTTTTTTTAATAAACACTGAGGCATAATTTAATGCACCACAGATGAAATTTTTTCCCCTGCCATGCAGCTGGAGTTCTGTGAGGTATCAGTGCACAGGGATGCCTGCCAGGGGGAATGGCTGACAGGGAAAATGTGCTGCTCTGGCAGGATAATGAGGTACARTGCTCCAAAAGGCAGCATCCTGCTCACAGGCAAGGAAATGGGAGAAATTCCCCTTTCTTTAGGGGCTGCAKCACCAAATAACTGTTACAAAAAAGGGAAGAGAGGGACAATTTACAAGGGCATGTAGTGACAGAACGAGGGGGAACGGATTCAAACTGAAACAGCAGCTTAGGATGGGATAGTGGGAAGGAATTCCTCCCTGTGAGGGTGCACAGGTGCCCAGAGCAGCTGTGGCTGCCCCTGGATCCCTGGAAATGTCCAAGGACAGGTTAGACAGGGCTTGGAGCAGTGGGAGGTGTCCCTGCCATGGCAGGGGGAGGGATGAGATGAGCTTTAATGTCCCTCCCACCCCAAGCACTCTGTGATTACTTTCTGGTGCCACCACACTGACTGCACTTCACCTTTAATAAAGCTTTGCTCCATGRAACACCTGAAAAAGCCCCATTTCCAGCAATTCCCTGGGACAGAATGCAAAGCTGAAAAGGCAAGGCTGAGCCTCCCCCAGCAGGCAGGCACTGTCTGGGCAGGAATCAGCCAAAAATCCGGGTGAGCAGAACCCCAGGCCCAGCACACACACACACACACAGAGCAGGGAGGCTGCAATCCCACAGGCTCAGCAGAGAGGATAAAMATCCCAGATTTAGGTGGAAGCCTAAGTCCAGCCTCACACAGGCAATACCAGGAAGGTGCATTTGTCATGCAGGTGGGAAACCCTGAGCAATTCCTGTGGATTCCAGCTGAATGGAGCAGGCATGGCTGAGCTCTGGACAGCTGGGACAGCCCTTCCATCACYGTGCCCTGCACACCACAGCTGTCCCCTGTGTGGCTCAGAGAGCAGGAATGCTCAGAGCTGCTCCTGGGGATTTGATCCCACTCAAAACACAGGACAGGGATGTGGCACCTGGGGAGAGTCACAGAGCTCCCARCTCTCCTGCCTGCAGAGCCCACGTGGACGGTGGATTCTCCAAAATCCCACATGGCTCAAGGCAGGGTAACTCAATCACCCCTCAGCTGAACCAGCCTYGTTTGTATCAGTCAAGGACCTGAGCCATTCTGCCTCCTCCCCAGACTGGTTAGGCTGGAAATTGGATTTTCATCACTCCTGGGACAAAAACCTGTCTCTGCTGAGGTCACTGGGAGTTTGAGCATCCATTTCAGTGGCGCCATGACTTCACCTGTGCTTTGCTTGGGAGTCACCACTGTTTATCCTAGAAACACCTTAAATAAAATCTGCCACTAGCACTGGCAGATAGCAGCAGTTCAGGTCTGTGCCATTTTCTCCTGCCCAGATGCCACAAAAGGAATATTGATCTCAGAGGAATGTGRATGGTAATGACCAATATTACTGCAGTGTTGGCCAATGCCTTGGCAGAASTCAAAGCAAGCACTGAATACAGTTCATTCCCATGAAACTGAGTAATATTAATAATAAAAAAAATCAGGCAGGACCTCCTCTGACTTACAACAGAAATCCTCTCAAATCTGTCCTCTCAATGAAATTTTTCTGGAACAAAGTCATTGGTGGAGTGATRTGAAAGAATAACCTGTGAAAATAAAGCACTGTGCCCTAATTCAGCAAAGGACTTGAGCAGTAACCCAGATTTTAGGTAATAAGTTCACTGAACTCAGCACACAGATTGTGGTTTGGAGTATTTTGCTTACAATGAAGTAAAACCAACAGAATTAGACAAACAACCACGGATGCAAGTGTACACACAGCCCTGGCTCAACCAGCACTAACTGCCCCAGAGGGAAGGATTTTAGTGATGGACAGACATCCATGAGATCAGCCTTGGGAAAAAGATGTGCTTCCAAACCTGCAGACAATCTCTTCCTATTAACCATTCTCTGATTTCAGTAAACTGCAAAAATAATGGTGCATTCTGTGAGCATGTGTTAAAAAAAGAAAARAAAAGAAGCCATTGAGTTGATCACTCCTCAACAGCATTGTTGGGCTGTTTTCTAACAGAAAAAAAAAATTAAAAACCTGCCCCACAACAATAATTTCACTTTCCCTATCAGCAGAGCAGCCTTCCMTCAGGACTGATTTCACTGAGACATTGTCCCAGGTTTCCATCGGGTTTAGTGCTGGAGCAGCACGTGACAGGACGGAGGGCTGCATCCTTCAAACATCCTTTAAACGGTGGGAACGCGCTCCTTAAAGGCAGCCCTCTCTCCTTTCAAGTGCCACACAAGCACAGCAGGCAGCATTCAAAGCCACCTCTTCTGTGGCAGCCAGCAGGGGAGGCTGACAGGGAATTGCTKGTGTCACACTCCAAAAGTCACCAAAGCAGACACACACTGAAAGGTGGAAGGGCCCAATTCTGCCTCTTTTTTTGTTTCTTTTCCCTACTCCTCTGAGCAGATTCCTGCCTTTCCCATTCATTCCTGCTCTGAATAGCGACTTCAACCTTGCAGAGTCATCCCGTGGGCCCCCCAAAAAATGGAGAAGCTTGAAACGAGACTTGTGAAAGCACTAAAATCATCTGTCTGAGCTGCACTGAGAGGTCAGAGGGCTTTGGCTCACTGGAATGTTTGGAGTTCTCTGGCACTGCAGCCTCGTGGCTCTCACTGCCTGGCTTGTTTGTAGTTCCACTTTGTATTCYCCGGGAGGGCACGGAGACTCCCCAGCCATCAGAGCCCCTTCAGGGGGTTCATCCCACCTTTAAAGGCCTCTCAGAAGCAGAAATGAGCGGTCCAGGTGCTGCCTTTGATGCTGTCAGGAGGAGGAGGAGGCAGCCAGGGCAGCAGCAGCATCACCAGGCTGGGGACAGGGACACAGGGACAGGCTGGGGGACAGGGACACAGAGCCAGGCTGGGGGACAGGGACACAGGGCCAGGCAGGGGACAGGGACACAGGAACAGGCTGGGGACCAGGAGCACTCCCAGAGCACTGCAGAGGTCCCCTGGTGCTGCCCTGGGGACAATCACCCTGTGAGCTGTCACCTTTCCACACCTCCCTGACTGCAGGATCCAGCAGGGACACTCTGTTTTTGGCACAGGGACAGTGGCTGGCTGATGTCACCTGTCTGGGCTGCCCCCAGGCAGCTCAGCCCAGCTCTCAGAGCCAGGCTGGGAACCAGCTGGTGAAAATAACCCTCAAAATCTGTCACAGACACAGGAACAGCCCTGCCCAGGCTCCACTGCTGCCTCAGGACATCTCAATTSTGCTGTGCCACAGACCAGGAGCAGAGATGGGCAGGGATCCAAGCAGGCTCATCCCTGTCCTCCCCAACCTCCTCTTCACCCTCCCTTAACCTGAATCACATCCTCAGCACACCTCTGATTTAACCCTGTGCTGTTGTAAGAGAGAAAAAACAAACAGAAGGAAAAAACCACCCAGAGTTGGTGATTTTCTTCATAAATAAATAAAAGGGAGGGCTGGCAAGGGTCAAAAGAAAATATGAAGAGAAGCCCTAAYGAAGAAAGCAACATAATTTTTGTCCTTCTTCCATGGACCAGGATCTGCACTTGGAGATCACACTGAAAASCACAAGCTGGTTAAGCTGTAACAATAAAACACTACTTTTAATGATAAACTGTTCTCCATCTGCTTTTTTTTTTTATTTTTCTACATCCAGGTGCAATGAGGGAAGAAGGAAACATCTGCTAGGGAGTGCTGAAACCCCAGAAAATAACATCAGCACAGCCATCACACACTGTGTGCTTCACGCAGGGTGCCTGGACGTGCTGGGAGGAGAAACCTGAGGCGCCAAATATCACCAAGTACCTTCATCTGTTTGTTGTGCAGAGGCAATCACTAATCAGCATCTGGGAATGCTAATGCACTCACAGAAATCCATGAATTAAACAGATAGAAGAGAATAGCT
>CADDXX010000465.1:559479-587947 GCA_902810485.1 Alauda arvensis
AACCTTGAGTTTTGAGCCCTGACTTTGTAATGCAGAAACAACAGGGGGGAAAAAATCAAACAACAAAGTCAAGCCAAGCTCACAGGTCTTCACCTAAGCTCCTCACCTAAGTCTGTCTGAGCCTAGCAAGGCAATTAATTACAAGKATACAGCTTATGAACTACAATAATCTTAGCCTAGGAGTAGTGACAACGAACTGGGATTTGGTTTCAGTGTGGTTCAGTTCYTGTGGGCACTGCTACAACTTCCCCCTCTAGTCCCATCCAGGGTARATTATTCAACACTCAACTTCTACAAAGAGAAGTGCCTGGATCCCTTTTTGTCACCCAGAGGGAAGAAACCTTCCAGAATGCCACTGCTGTCCAGGCAGAATGAATGCCATGACACCCTGCAGTCCCTGGCAGGCTTTGCCTGGATGTTTYAGCAGGATGAGGATTTGTCTGGATGAGCTCAGAGCTCAGAAGGGTGGAGATGAGCAGAGCCAAAAGGTGCTGGGAGCCCCGGGTCCAGCCACACACCCTGCAGAGCTTTGCTCCAGCTCAGGGATGAGAAACCCATCAGCAGATGAAGTTTACTGAATTCTCCTGGCTCAGGTTCAGCCCAAACTCACCCTGCTGGCTCCCAGCAAAACAAAACCCCAACARCAGCACAGGAGTGGGGATGGGACAATGCAGGATTCCCTCCCAAAGTGCCCTCCAGGACTGAGCCGCAGCACACGTGGAGCCAGGGGTAACAAAAAAGGGTTCATTGACCAAATACAACCCATTGAAGCCGATGTTGGTACTTCAGGCAGATAATTGTGATAACATTTATCTTCCTTCTGCTCTGCGAGTGCTAAACCTCATTTTCCCTTACACAAAAAGATCTGCTAAGGACCCAGAGTCTGCRGTGAGGAGAACCCGGCAGAGCTCCCCAGCCCTCCATGGGATAATTCAGACCACAATCAAACCACACTTTCCAAATTTCATTGCAGAGAGGAGCACGGGGGAACCCCACAGACCCGGCAGGACCTCACAGCTCGAGGGGAGCTGTTCAAACAGCACCTGGGGGGTGAATTTCTGTGACAGAACTTGTCTCATGAATGATTTGGGGTTTTTTAGGAGTCTAACCAAGAAAGGACAATTTGGAACTTGTTATAAAACACATCAGCACCAGAATATGATGACAAGATTCCTGCTCTGTTTTCATRCCCATGCTGCTCCCACACTCCGTGCTGGGACATCCATTCTCATTCTCTCATGATTTAGGGTTGTTATAGGGTGGGCTTTGTGCTAGCAAGGAACCCGTGATCTGTGACAAAACCCAATTTCTACTTTACTGGACAAATATACCAAAAGAAATCGTGGCATCTTGGGGGGTTGCTAAGCAACCACGAGCTCCAGTGTCACTTGTTTGTGATCAATTCAAGTCATTCATAGGGCTCTGAAGCACCAGCTCAGGAATTCCAACAAAATCTGTGCCTTGGGAAAGCCAGGGGGACTTCCTAACGCACAATAACACTTTCTTCCCTCYAAGATAAACTTTGTAGATGTTCTTTTGATCCGTGTGATATGTTAATTCATTATTCTTAACGTACTGCTAATGGGAAAAGCTATAATTAACTAACTACAGCATTGTAATGCGTGCAAGATAAACTGAACTAATTAGTAGTGTTTAAAGTAGTCCCTGTCCTCTCCCACTGGGGAAAGGGGCAGAACCTTTCTTATCACAGAAGCAACTGTCCCCAACATCGTTTTATGTAGAGAATAAATTCCCTTTTGTTCCATTTTTTTTTTCCTCCCAAGTCGAAGTGATAAAGTAAATTTTTACTGGCAAACAAGGTGGCTCCAGTCCAAGGCACTCGAGGTACACATCCAAGCTGTGAATAATGTAATCTTTCATTGAAATCAAGGCTTATCTGTTGGCTTTCTTGGGGTGAAGAAGTGGACTGTTATATTCTCATTCACGAAGTTTAATTACCGAAGTAACTCATACTAAATGCCCGCAATAATTACACTCACTGTGTTAAATGTGTATTGCTGAGGTACAGTCYCTTTATTTCAGCCTCATATTCAAGATCCATCTCATCCCTATTTTGATAAAAATCAATAATCAACAGGAAGAGTTTAGAAACAAATCGGTTTCCAGGCTGTGYGCTGCACATGGCAAAACTTCAACTCCCTGATTGCTGGCAGGTGTTTTTTCACTATAGATATTTAATGATAATTTCACACACACTGGGCAGTATTTCTAAAGAAATTCCCTTCTGCAAATCCTGTGCATCCTATTTTAATGTCACATGATCCGGRCTTGGAGCTCCTCTGCGAGCCACACTCCACTGGCAGCAGATGCTCAGCCCAAGTGAGGACCAGAACCTGCTGAACCACAATTCCCCAATTTTCACTACCCATTGAGACAGGGGTTCATTTGGCTCGGGGTTTTTTTGGAAGACAATGTATTACTTTTAAGCAAGAGGGAAGTTAAAACCCGGCAGGAGTTGTGCACTCTGATCCTTCACATCAGAAGATGAGCAGAGGCACGTGGGGAGCAATGGCCAGAGGATGGCAGGCACAGCTCCAACGAGGGAACGGCTCATGTTCATAAATGGCTAAAAAACACATATTTATTTCAAGCACAGCTTTTTCGCCTCCTCTCCTTTCCTCGGACCTGTATCTAAAATCATAATATTTCTTATTTATTGCTTAYGGAATGGGATTTGGGGGAGCTACACAGCACACCTCAACTCGGTCACACCAAACAGACCCTTGGCAACSACACAGAAATGCCACCTGTCACCGCTCCGGTGAAATTCTCCAAAAAMCACCTTCCCAGCAAAAGTATTCCAGGTAGGGCTGAATACCTGCAAGTAGTCCAACAAAGCACAGCTCAGTCCCTTCCTACCCCAGAAGAAGCCAAGTATCACTGATGACAGGAGTGACAGATGAAAAACCCACGTACATTTGCTGTGTCTGGCTACTGGAAAACAAAATCTCCTTGCGCTGCGTTGCCAAGCTCAGCGATGCTCTCTGACCGTGCAACACAAACCAGGAACACACAGCCCAGGCACCGAGCTTCAGCCACTCCAGCAGCTCTCCTGCAGTGCWACGCGAGCACATCGCTTCCCCAGCGGGAAAAAACACCCCAAAAATCCTGGGGACTTGGGTAATTATTTAGGTACTGCAGCAAAACCACCACAAATCCTCTCCAAAACCATTCGGGAAGCAGAAACAAGTGTCCKCCACAGATGCAGGACGCAAACTCGAGCCCACCTGAAGCAGCACGGGGCTGACCCGCAGTGCCCAGCGCAGCCCCCGGCCCGGGGCTCTGCCCCCGGACCCTCCGCACCCCGAAACTTTCCGCGGGCAGCGGCTCCTCCGCCCGCGGCACCCGAGTGGCTCCTTGGGCAGGGGAAAGGACCGGAGCTGCTCTCCGGAACCCCCCGGGATYCCCCCCGAGCTGGGCTGAGCCCGGCTCCGCTTCCTCCTGGCTCGGCAGGGCGCAGCCCGGCGGTGCCGCCGCGGGACCAGGTGCGGTGCCGGCAGCAGCAGAAGCAGTTTTCCAATCAGATCGTGGTTAAGGAGCGCTTTGGGAGCCGGGCAGGGCAGCCCCCGAGGCCGGACACCCCCTCCCCGGTGCCGGTGTCCCCGCCGTACCTTGAGCCCGGGCGGGCGGAGGGGTCCCGGCGGCGGAGGCGGCTCCGCAGCCCCGTCCCGGCGCTCCGGATTAATCGCTCCACCCAGAAAAAAAAAAAAAAAAAAAAAAAAAAAAAAAAAAACCAAAAAAAAGGAGGGGTGTARGGGTGGGGGGAAGGGAAGGAGGGGGAGCGGAAAAACCCAACGCAACCACCCCAAAGCCAGCCCCGCTCCACACCCACGAGGAGGGAGAGGGTCCCTCCGTGACTGGCATCGCTATCTCCTCCGGCGGAGCTTGCAGGGAGCCATGGCAACGCGCTCCCCGCAGCCTCCCCCGGGGCACGGCCACCCCATTCCCGGACCCCGGCCCCGCTSCGGGTCCCACCTGCCCGATCCGGATCCCGTCGGCCGCAATCGGCTGCCAGCGGCACCTCCGCCCCCGCCGCTGCGGGCGGCACCTGCGGATGCGCCGGGAGCCGGGGGGATGCAGGGAGGGAGGAGAGGAGGGAGCCAGGGGAGCCCCTGCCCGCCCCCAGCCGGGCAGGTGCCGGGGAGGGACCCCCGGAGCCGGGCAGCCCAGAGCCGCGCCGGGAGGAGGAGGAGGAGGAGGAGGAAGGAATGGCCGAGCGGAGGGCGCTGCCCCGGCAGGACGCGGGATGCTCTCGCTTCGGCGGGCAGCGGCTCCGCCAAAATCCGGGCGAGGAGGAGGAGGGAGGCGCTGCCGGGGAAGGGACGGTCCCCGCCTGGTCTCACCCTGTCTCCGGTGTGGAATTGTCGCTGTTCTTCAGGGGAAAGGATGCAGATTCAGAAAGCCGCAACTGCGTTTAGTCCTTTCCCCCTCACGCCTCTCCCCTACTAAACCCTCATGAACCCAAACCATCCCAACACCAAACCTCGGAAAACACCCCCCTTTTTTTTTTATTCCAATGCCCTCCTGTGTGATTCTCGCTGCGTGTGCTGCACATGACCGCAAAGCCAGCTCAGGTTCACGTGTGCGCCTGAGCGCCGGGACTGCTCCATCCTCTGAGCCCTGCCGGTGRAATGGGCTGCATTTTTAATTGATGGGTAAAGACAGTCGTCACAAATCTGCCAGGCATTGTCTTAAGCACTCCGTCCCGGGAGGWGGGGAAGGTCAGGCAGCATCATTCCCACGAGGGCTCGGACTCCTCAGACGTTTGTGTCTCGCTGCTGACCTTTGGGTGCTTCTCTCTTCTCCGAGCCTCGCCTGATGCGATGAGCAAWAATCAGCCAGTAACATTCACGGGCATTAAACCATAAACCCACCCTAGCGAGGCACAGTGGCACTCCCGGGGATCATTAGCATTTGGGTTAAGGATGTTTGGGACAGCGGCAATTGGAATTTGTGGATGTGCTGGCCAAGTGGTTGTTGTTTATCTCCAGCAGATTTAAGTCGGTGAGCTCGCCTTTTGGATGGGGAGTAAATAATTGAATTTAAGGAAAGGCATTATAAAGATGGCAGTAAAAGAAAAAAAGATCTGAAAACTGGAMGGGAAAAGGGCAGGGTACTTTAATATATTTATTAAGTCAATGCAAAACAGTTAAAACGATGGTCAGTTTGCACTCATGCAAAGTCAGGCAATTAATAGATAGGGTTTTTATATTAAACTATGCATAAGTGAACTGGCACCAATATCAATGCATGGAGGAAAGCATGGAAAGCTGCTGAGGGAGCCCTGAAGTTGGGCAGATTTCTGTGTGGCAAACACCCAGCCCAGAGCACACACAGGGGACTGGGAATCCTCCCTCTGGATGCTGAATTGAGTCACTGTTCCACCCGAGGACAGTAAAATATTGACARCACATTGCTTTCCAAAGCAACCAACAGCTGAGCAACAGACCTGTGCYCTGGGAGGGGAAACTTGGGAAGCAAACGGAGCAGGAGGCAGCTCCAGAGGGATGGCTGAGGGCAGCTCGTGGGTTGCAAAGCCTTTTGACCCACAGCACCAATGAGCCATCGAGACTCACTCCAATCCTGAGGTCTGGAGATTCCCTGGAGCCTTGGCAATGACTGGAATTGCCAGGGCTGGGAGCAGAGATAAGAGAGCTGGGAGAGCCAGGGAGAGCTGGCATTGGGAGAGCTGGCATTGCCCCTGCTGCCATTGCCAGGAGGATGAAAGGCAAGGCCAGAGGCTCCCACCCTCCCCAGCAGATCCTGAGTTCCCCCTGGGATGCCTGGGCTGTGCCAGGAGTTTCCAGGCTGATTTGTGCAGGGCTCTGACAGGAAGAAGAGAGACACCAAGTGAATGTCCTGCAGAGTCTGCTCGAGGCAGGGCTGCTGCCAAAGCCGCTTCCCAGGCTGCCCATCCCTACATCCCTGTGCCACAGAGGGAAACTGGGCTTGCAAAGTGCAGCCACCCCTTAGACCTGCACTTCCCTGCCCAGCTTTTAGATCCTCTCTGCCACTGGGATTTTTCCCCAAGGTGTTCTCCCATGTTCAGGTTTGAGGCCATAACATGGAAACCATGAAAAGGTTTGAATTTTTCACACAAAATCGTGCACAAAGGTTTTTCCTTCTGCCAGGAAGCCAGCTGATGGCCAAGCCCAAGTASAGCAGCTTCCCCAGAGCTGCTCCACACTTGCAAAATAAAATGTGTTCCTGTTAATCATCATAACATGGCAGTAACTAAATCTGTTTGAGAAGAGAGGGTTTGCCTTAAGTAAAGTGTAAATAGACACAATCAATTGTGCTTCACATTTCACTGGGCAGTGAAATGGGGCAAATGTCATCACGCTGAAGTCTGCACCAAACAAAAATAAGGACAGAGGAGCTCAGTGTGGTCCTCTCTGTGACTCACAAAACTGCTCTTTATTTTGGGATTTCCTGCTGAAAATCAAGGGGCCTTTTCATCAGGCCCTCTGCTTGATGTGAGAATGAGAGAGCAACACTGCTGGAAACTCTGGAAAAAATGAATTCTCTCTGGGCTGGTACTAAACACATATTTAAAATACACATTAAATGCATTATATTGTGCAAGTGAATCAAGTGCAAGAAACCCCCTCAGAACATTTATCYCAGGCAGTGACTGAAGTCAGAAGGAGCAGTGGGTGTGTTTTGCCAATCCCAACTGTAAGTGGTTACCTGATTCCCTGGATGTTCTCCCTCATTTTAAACCCAGTTCAGATCCTGGTAGCAGGCTCAGAAGATTCCCAGTCCTCCTCTAAACGCCATTTGAGACACGTGAAACACTCGGGACAAAAGAACAGATTGGCCAGATTTTCYGTGGAGGAAATTAATTTGCTTGTAATTGCCAGCACACATCCCAGCAGCAGAGCTCGTCAGGAAAGATGCTGAAATTTTCTGAATAGGTGSATATGCAAAAATGGGAATGTATTTTAATATCAAGAACCATAATWTGATATGGACTAAAAAAATATAGGGTAAGCTTCTGGGAATCTGGTTTGGTYCTGGAAAAATTAAGTGGCTAAAATAATTGACATGATGCCATCTGAATTTTGAAATGATGCCCTGCTGCAACATTGAGCAGGGCAAGTATTGAAGCAGTATACTTCAAAAATTCAATACTTTTGAATTTTTGAAGTATGGAAGTTGCAGAAGCTGAGATGCAGCTTGAGAAGCACTGAGCTGCTTTAGGAGCTTGAAGTTCCCAGGAAAAGATTTGAACCATTAAGGGAAAAACACAGATGAGAGRGAGGGTGATGCACATCCTGCTGATGGCTTATTAAACCCAGATCTGAGTGATCTGATTAATAAACACACCTCATCAAAACATRGCTTTGAAATGCTGGAAGTTGGATGGGTCTTGACCAGAGAGAAACTCCAGATGTGCCAGGAAATGCTCCTCTGTCCCTTCCTAATGAGAGTCCAGGAGAAATCCACGTGATCAAAGCACAGCAGATTTAAAGTGAATTAAAGGAGCTACCACTTTTCTCAGTTCAAAGCAATCCCAGGAATTCAGGCTTTAAGGAACCTGGAGCGAAATGCTGGGATTTGTTTTTTTCCTAATCTGATTTTTTTTTTAAGGCTGGATAATTTTATGACTGCTAATAACATTTGTAACTATGCAAGCTAAGACAATAACACTGGTAATCAAATCTCATGCTTCAGGGCATAAATTGATGGCTTGGAGGGGCAATGGAGAATTTTCTGGTTTTCCCACCACTGAGTCCATGATTTCACAACTAAGTGCATTACAAGGGGGGGTTGCTCCTGCTGCCAGACAATTGATCTAATCTGTGATAACAAATCTGACACCAAAATGCAGGGAGCTGCCTGTCTGCTGAGCAAACACGAGGAGCTTTAGGCTCAAATTCAGGGAAATATTTGGTTCTTATTTTCCTAAAGTCCCTCTGAAAGAAAGCAGCAAGATCCAGGTCGAAAACAAATCCCAAAAAAACCAAACAGCCCCACAATACTTAAGAGCACGAATGTAACAGTGCATCTGAAAGATCATTTAGGCAMAGGGGCTTCATCCACAGGTTCAGGTCCAAAGATCAGCATGGAAAACAATTCACAGAGTGGGCTGAGTCAGGGATCCTGTGGCCAACCACACATTTCCATATGTTCCCATCAAAAAAGGAGGTCGTGGTCTCTTTTCCTTGAAAAACAGGCACAGCAGGAGATGAGRGAGCTCAGCCTGGAGATTTGGGTTTAATTCCCAGCTGSACCAGAAAGCTCCACACAAGTTTGTGCTGTGCTCCAGGATGGACAGACTCAGCTCTGGAGGACATTCCATCCAGCAGAAAATAACTGAAGATTCCCTGGAACAAAGCTGGGGCAAAGCTGGGCCTCACTTTTGTTACAGGATTTATGGAAGGATTGTGCTCCAGTGATGCCACAGCAGAGTGTTCCTGATTTTCCAYGGAATCCCAGAATGGGTTGGGTTGGAAGGGAYKTGGAGCTCATCCATGGGATGAGGCRGGGACAMCTYCCAYTATTCCCACTGCTCCAAGCCCTGTCCAAGCCAGCCTTGGGCACTTCCAGGGATCCAGGGRCAGCCMCAGCTKCTCTGGGCACCTGTGCCAGRGCCTGCCCACGCTGCCAGGGAAGGATGGGATGGGAGAGCAGCCCCTGCCCATGCCCTGCCATGCAGGGGAAGGAGGACATTTATAGGGAAAAGTGAGTGCACCTCACAAAACCAGCTGTGTGAAAATACATCTCTGGGCTCTGCTGGAACTGGCACAAAGCCCAGGAGGAGGAAGCTGCAATCTTTGGAGAGATGGAATCGTGACTCACGTCAGGACAATGGCATCGATCTCATTCGTTTGTGGAAGAGATTAAAGAGGCCCAGGAATAAAGATTTCCTATTCCTGAACAAAAGCTGCTGCTCACTGGGCAAAAACCTCAGCAAGGAGGTCCTGCAGTTGTTGTGATCCCTGCCCAGTGTGGAGGTGGAGAGTGGAGCCTTTGCCTGGATAATCCATGAGCACTGCTGTGTTTTTCCAGTGACCTATTGCTCACCAACTGCTGAATAAAATGCTTTGTGGTAATTTTTTTTTTTATTTTTTTCTTTCTTCCTGTCAAGGCCAACTGACACAAAATTCCACTCAAT
Organism: Alauda arvensis; assembly: GCA_902810485.1. Classification (NCBI taxonomy): domain Eukaryota; kingdom Metazoa; phylum Chordata; class Aves; order Passeriformes; family Alaudidae; genus Alauda; species Alauda arvensis. Next base: position 568,622 of record CADDXX010000465.1, read on the forward strand.
TTCTACTGCAAAAACCCCTGCGCTGGTATAACACAAAAAAATAAAACCAAGGATTGTAAAGAAATGGTTTGTGCACGTTCTCAGCTGAGAATCAAACCCATTTGGGTTGCAATAACAACAAACATTTACAGGATTATTGCAGCTACCCTTGAAACCGAGCAGTCACAGCTCTGAACATGAACAGCTAAATCAGAATTACCAGGCACCCCCTCCCAAACTGTGGACAGCGTGATTGCCTTGGGCTTCATTTGGTTTTCATGAGAGAGGAGGGAATGGCCCTGATCTCCTAAGACAGGGACAAACACTGGGCTGGGCTGATGCTGCCATTTGTATTCTCCCATTTTTGTACTGATTTTATTACAATAACGTTAAAACCCAAATTAAAAAAAAGCCCCAAACAATAGGTGTGTGTTTGCTGAGCCCACTGGTGCTGCCTGTGTTCCTTTAGCATTTAATGTTCCTGCTGGCTCACAGGGTGTTCCATAGGTCACCTGCATCAGCAATTCCAGCCCACACCATTTGCCTCCCAACACTCCRAGCTGTGATGCACATTTTCCAATTACAACTCAGGCTGCTTTTAAATTCCACCAGACAGACAAAGTTATGGAAGTCTGGAGGGCTCAGGGCACAACAGCATACAAATAATTCAATGTTAAAGACATTTTTTTTTTTGCACAGTCAAGCTATGAGCAGTTAGACAAAATTATTTTGCAAGCAGGGAAGTGATGGCTTGACCAGCAATGTGAGAYTTCTTTAAAATATTGGCAATTATCACATATCAGAGCACATGAATGATTTATCCCTCTTCAGTGTCCTTCAGACAAGACATTCAATGAGAGAAAAAAAACAACTAGTAATGGGAATATCAAATAGAATAATTGGGAAAACACTGTTTAAAAAAGCAAACCCTTCAACCTTTTATGCATGTGTATAAATTCATGTTATGGGAAAKCAAGAAATATTATTAAAAATAAGAATCACTCAGTGAATGCTGAAAATGTTGTCACTAAGGCAAGATGATGAGTGTGGGCCAAAAAACACACTCTTGCAAGGATGAAAGTAAGGACTTAAAGTGCTGGTTTAGAGTTACCATGAAGCCCAAGCTGAGCTGACTCCCAGCTCCTTGAAGTTAATCTGGCTGATAAACTGGAATTTCATCCTGGATCCTTGTCTAAGTGTCTCTATCATCTCCAACAGCTCCCAGATTTCAGCATCTGCTCTCTCACTCCTTTTTGCTGGGCTCACAGGAGTTTCCCTGGCTCTGTAGAACACACCAAAGCAGTGAAATGCACACCAGAAAGGACATTTTAAAAGCATCCAGCCTCCTCTGGGAGCTAAATACACATGTAAGACAAATGGGGAACAGTGAAAAAATGGCAGATCCAAGRATCCACATTTGGCTATGAATTTCCAGCCTTCCCAAGGTCCATGGCACAGCCCTGCAGGAAATCCACACTGCAGGAGCTGCACACATCCCTCAGAGAGCCAGCAGAGAAAGAAATCCCCATGCCAACSCCCAACCTGTGGGCAGGAATGCAAGGCAGGCATCATTTTCCCAGGATGACAGTGATCACCACTGTACCAAAGGAACTTTCCTAAAAGGAATTGTTTCCAGACAGAGAGATCCAATTCTCTGTAAAGCTCTGGGCACTCAAACTGTTGATGTTTGTCTTATCTTTGCTGAAATGAGTTTCCTTCCCTGTGCCATCTRAAATACATTGAAAGCCTTACACGTTTTCTTGGTGGGGGAGCAGGAGGGGTGAAGTTACAATTTTCCTTCAAATTCTACATAAAACAAAAAACCTCATTCAAATTTGACTTTTTTTGGTGACTTTTCTACCTGACTACATCTCATTCCTATCTAAAGAGTGCAGCATTCACTTGTTAATTATCTCCTAATTTGTAAGGGACTGAGGGACTGTATTTTCACTTCTTGCCATAGTCAGTCATATAATCTTAAATATTTCTTGAAAATCAATTTGTTTTCCTCCACCCTCACTGCCAAGAGATTGAACTGACTGAAAATAAAGAGAAGGATGTTAAATAATGCAGCTGCAGCAAAACCAAAGCCAAAAAACCCCTGGCACAAACCACWGAGGAAGGAAACCCTTGTAAGCCAACCTGTCTCTCCAAAGTGGGAGTAATCAGGGGTGAAGAGACAAAACAAGACCTCAAAACAATCAGGTCCCCCTGTCCAGGATTGTCTCACTCATCCAAGTTTCAATTCCACACCAAGATGCCTTCCAGCAGCTGAAGTATACAGGGCCCTGAGGTGGGAAATTGGAATATAAAGGCAATCAGCTGCCAGTGGATCTTGTGAGGTCAATGGGGAGCAGCCTGAATTGCTGTTTCCAGATGGGCACAGGGACACGCWGGAATGTCATTGCTGCTGTCACYGCTGCTCCCTGGCACAGSTCCGAGCTCTCACAGCAAGGCACTGAAACACCAATGAGCTGGCAAAATTGGAGGGGGTTTCAGCTTCTGCTGCTGCCAGACTGGAGGTGTAAATCCACCCCAGATGGGGTTTTTTTTTCCCCCTTATCATGGCCCGAAAAAGTGTCACCACGTGTCCCAAGGTGACACAAGATATTCACACAAGAATGATTTGCTGTTTAATGTTATTTAAATTTCAATTAAGTGTTAGCAGTGCTGGTTAAAAAGCTCTAAGCACTTAGAAATATGCTCCAATTTCCAAGCAGGTTATGTATTTAAAGATAATACAGCATTGACTTACCTGAAACACTCAAGCACTTTTAATGTTGCACGTGAAAATGTAAAATGGGATAAGGAGTTGTGTTCATCACAAGCAGCTGAGAGAGAATATAATTAAAAAAAAAAGTCTTCAAATTTATATATATATATATATATATATATATTCCTGAAATATTCAAAGCAATGGCTGTAGGTGTGAATGCTGCCAGTGATTCATACACTGGGGAAGACAAAATAAATCAAAAACCAGTGAGAAATACTTACACCTCAGTGTTTTGACTCATTATCTCATTAAAAGATGTTACTTGAACTCAAAACACTGAGCAGGCTGAAGCAGATTGATGGCTGTGGATCTCCAGAGAGGGTTCTGAGGGCTGTGACAAGCCCAGGGCTGACAGAGCCTCTTTTAAACCAGGCCTAGATGTGGTCACAGAGCACTCAGCCAAGGCTGGGTTTAAATATTGCTGTAATAAAGCCAAGATAACCCCTGGGGGCACCTGTGATGGTTCCTAACTTATTAATTGACCAATGTAGCTCAAAATCAAGTAGCTTTAGATAGAAATTATGTTTTCTCTTTAAATATGTTTAAATATTAAATATTTTTATTAGCTCATAATATTTAAATATTTTAAATATTAGCTCACTACAAACTGATCATGACAATGGTAGAGGTGAAATGCAATATTTTCCCTACTTTATGGGAAGCATTTATCCTTCAAGGTAAAGAATTACCTTTGTCCTMAGCATTAGTCCCCTCCATGACCAGGGAACCTTTGCTTATGTGTCTCCCAGAAAAYCCATTTTTGCTCCACCAAAGAAAATGAAGTAATTGGGTGGAAAAGAGGGAAGCCAGAGATTTCCACTCCCTCCGTGGGCTGACTGCAGAGTCAGTGGGAGAAGCTGTGCAGGGCCATGGAGAAATTGCAAGTTGAGCATGCAAAAGGCAAGAGAAAGTTAAAACATGGCTTGAATTGTGGTGAAGGGGATAAGGAGGCTTAAGGGTGTTCACACTGATGAGGTTRTTGGCTTGGAGTGTGAGCCAAGGAGAGGATCAATGGGTTGCTCCCACTCCAGGGCTCTGTCTGGGCTGGGAATGACAAGGAATTCCTGGGATTTAACTGGCAGCTGCCTTTCCACCTGTGCTGAGTGCTCTCACTCSTGCCTCTGGAGTTCTGGATGCCAGAAAGGGCAAAGACAAGCTGGAATTAATAAAAAGATGGCTGAGTAAGAGAGGAGCATGTTTGGAGTGCTGGGATAAATGAGGAGTGATGCTGGTGAGCAGGGGAGTGACAGCCTGTGGAACTGGGATRCACTGATCAGAGTGAGAGCCCTGCTCATTCCAGTCACTTCTGRACCAGGAGGAAAACACCAAACTGCCTGAAATTAAAGCTGCCAGAGAGGCATCCTTGCTGTCCAATTTGCACAGGGTTTGTTTTGCTTGCAGAATAATTCATTGTTATTTCTGTTGCAGTAACGACCACGAGTTCAGCTTTAAGTGGGCTGTGTGCTCACTCCTGAGACAAAATCCAAAAATACAGAAATCAGGCAGGGGCTGGTGCAGACAGTGACAGAGGAATGGGGAATTTTGGCAAAACTGTGTGTTTTACAGACTGAAGGGGGGTTTCTCACCATGCTGTGGTTCTGTTCCATTATTCCAYGATGCCCACAGCACTCTGAAGGTCCCACTGGCCAGGGAGGTTTGTCCCTGGGGTCCCAGACACCTTCTGGGCACTCCTCAAACACAGCTCAGGSTCCCCAGGGAGCAGGGGGTGCTTGGAGAGTCTGCACAGGGGGATTGAGTCCGTTTTTGCTCTTGGGAAGAGAGGGGAAAGAGGATGCACAGCAGAAGGATAATGGATAAAAATTAACTGACAGAGCTGAAAGGCACCAGCCCCTCGTGTGAGAGTCAGAGCTGAGCTGCTCATTCCCGTTCCCACCCCGATGGAGTTTAAGTTTGCCTCCAGGGAGGTGGGAGGAGGGGCTGGTGGGAGGAAAAGGGAATTTTCTGGGGTCCCCTCCCAGCCTGGGGGGGTTCAGGGGGGCCACTCCAAGCACGCTGCATGCTGGGCTCCTCAGGATTTTCCTCCTCTGTTGTTATGGAAACAGGGCTGTCCCAGGGCTGCTCAATCCTGGGTGTGCACGGAGGGCAGGTGGGCAGGGAATCCCTCAGTGCAGCCCCAAAGCTGAATAAGGATGGGGATGTCATTTTGGAGAGGGATTCAGTGAGYACAGAGAGCCAAAAGCACTGTCACAGAGGCATTCCCAGCATGGCCACATCCATGGAAAACCCTGCTGGTGTGGATTCCTGTACCCACCTGTGGGCAGGTGCAGCATCACCCTGCTGAACAAATGAGGGGAAGCCTCATTACACCCAATTTTACCTGGTGCACATTTTGTTAGGACATTCCTTATGTTTCTGCAATTTAGTCCATTTTCTTAAATTTCATTTCAGTTTGCTGAAGCTGCAGGATCAAAGGCCTGGAGATACAAACCCATGCCAGGATGACAGTGGTGATCTGGAGAAGGACACCTGAGGAAATTCAACAACTCTCAGTGCTCTGAGGCTGGAGAGAACACTTCCAAGTGTGTTATTTCATCTGGGACAACATGCATCCTTCAAACCTCTGCTTCCAGTTCGTTGCTTGGCAGATCAGACTGGGTTTTTTTGGAGCTCCAGCCCTGTGTGGAGTCAGTCTGATGCTGTGAGCCGGGGAGCCAAGGCAGCTTTCTCAGAGACACTCAATGACTTCTTTCAGAGCCTGCAAGAGGCAGCTGGCAGACACATGGACTCGTGTGAGCAGGCCAGGAAAATGTGGCTGATTGCAAAAAAGGGGCAAGAGAGATGATTAATCTCTCCGAGGGCTYTCTGTCCCACCTTCTCTGCAGCCCATGCATGGAGCAGCTCCTCTCTGCCTCTCCCCCATCACCCCGGCTTCCCTCGCTGCTCCCTCCCTCTCTATTCAGCTGCTCGGTTTGCCTCAGCCCGCTCAAAGGCTGTAAATCAGATGGCAGGATTTCAGCRGAGAACAAAACCATCACCAGCCAATTCACACGGTCCCTGCAGGAGAAAAGAGGAAAGGCAAATTCCCCCGGCGCTGTTTCCCTGATGAGGCTCRCACCTTTGTGCAGGAGCGGGGTTCTCTGCAGCTCCCTCCTCTCCAGCTCCCTGCTGAAGCTGCTCATCCTTGTCCTGGGAAATGCCAGCCTGGCATGGCAGCCTCCAGAGGGGTGTTTATCCACAGGGAACTCTRACTGGCTCAGGATGCTGCAAACCCYAGCSTTTCCCAGTCAGGTWCTGCTGGACATGGGAATGAAGGAAGAGAAACCTTTGGATTGTAGGGAATTCCAGCCCTGGGCCACACTGGGAGAGAGTCAGTGGTGCCTTTTCCAGGTGCCAGGGCTCCTCCATGGATGGTCTGGGCTGGCAGGAGGCACTGATGGTCATTCCTGTGTCTGTGCAAACTCCCAGTTCCACCAACAGAGCTGGGACAGAGGGGTGTGAGCAGGGCAGGGGATGTGTCACCCTGGCAGGGCTGGCCAGGCAGGGGGTGATGCTGCAGGACACACATCATTCCTTCTGGAAGCACCACGTGTTCTGCTCTGGGAAATGGCCCCAGGTTTTCAGCTGGCACAAATTCTTTGGATGTCAAGCTGGATTCTTGGTTTTGTGCTGCTCTGCTCTGCCTGAGGTTGATAAAAATCAACCTTTAGGTCTTGTGGAAGGAGCCTCGTGAAGAGCAGACCTGGCTCTGTGGGCAAAGTCACTGGGGGAGCTTCCCAGATGAATCAATCCACACTCATCAGACCTTCAGAGCAGATATCAGTGCCAGAGCTGTCCTGGGGGCACAAAACAAAACCCAGAGACCTTTCTGTGCAAAGATTGTCCTTCCTTAGAGGATACACAGGCTCTTTCCTCAAGCACTGTTCTCAGTCTGGAGAAGATRCAAAGGTTTGCTGGGGTCAGCTCAGAATGTGAGCACAATTCCTGAGTTCACAAGAGGAGCACTGGGTCACTCTGGCACAGCGACAGAACAGAGCCCTGTGATGAACAGACAGCTTTTATCACTGAATGGTGCATCAGACCTCCAATTTCAGTGCACAAAAGGTGAAATCTGGAATTCTGCTGTCTGTCCCTCCACCTAAAAATTAAATTAGATGGTATTTTTCCACCACTATTTGTTCCTGAAGGTTACATCACTTCCTGAAGTCAACTGAGAGCCAGTTCTCTTCTAAGTGCACTTCTCAGAGCTGGCAGCAGCTTGGAGGAAAGATTATCATGCAGGAGCAAGATTGCACTAATTACAGAAATAGGTGCTTCAGCTGCTGCTGGTTTGGAATATTGGAGTGAATGAAAACAAATGGAGCTGACATTAAATAGATTTTTAGAAGTCCCAAAGGCTGGGGAAGCAGAGCTGTGCACAGGATGAAGGAGGGGGTTTATGGAGCTCAGTGTCTCCTGATCTCATCGTTGTTGGTGTCACTGAGTGACCTGAGGCTTTCCAAGGATCAGATTAATGGGATGAATGTGCTGCTGTCCCTCTGCAGCAGGGGCCAGGTACAATCAGCCMCTCCTTGGCTCAGCAAGACACCTGGAAGGGAGCAGAGGCTGAGAATCCCAGAGTGGTTTGGGTTGGAAGGACCTTAAAKATTTCCCAGTCCCACCTCCCCCCCAGCCATGGCAGGGACACCTCCCACTGCCCCAGGGTGTCCCCAGTGTCCAACCTGGCCCTGGGAACTGCCAGGGATCCAGGGGCAGCCACAGATTCTCTGAACATCCTGTGCCACCCTCACAGGGAGGGATTTCCCTTAATCTCTAACCCAAATCCCTGCCCTTTTGGTTTAAAACCATTCCCTGTTATCCATCCCTGCCTGCCCCTGTAACAAATCTCTCTCCAGCTCTCATCCCCTCCCCATGGCTGCTGCTGCCTCCTCCAGCCTTCCCCACACACAGCCACGATCCCATGAGGAGCTCTCATCACCTTGAACAGGTTTCATACACCAAAACTTGAGCTTTTTCCTCCTGCAGGGCAGCACCTCACTCCCTGTCCAGCACATCAGGAGATGAGAGACTCCAGCCTGCACTGCCCCAACAGGAGCTGTTTGGATGAAGGAAAGAAGTGAATTGGCAAAGCAGAAATCCAAGCTGATGCAGAGCATCATTCCCCTCCACAGGGCTCTGGAGGGCCCTGATTACCAAGCAGTGTCTCTAACAAATGCACATTTTTGCCTTTATCACTCAGACTTGACCCAAAACAAATGCACAGACTGCTATTGCCTGTAAACTCCTTTTTGAATTTAGGCTGAATTTGTGAGCATTTTCCAGAAAATACTGATAAAATAAAAGTATCCTCAGGGAGCCCTATCCCCTTCCTTCAGCTGCTCGTTCCACATCCTGCTCTGACAGTTCATCCTCTACTGAACTTTGAATCCAAGGTGTTGATGAGGACTGAAAAATTTTGCCAAAAGCCAACTGTTTTTAAAGTCAGTGCCCAGAAATTTTCCATCAGTGTGCAATATTTATGAGACTCATAAGTGAGTGAAGGCAGAGCTGGATCCAGGGAGGTTGAAAGGTGTTACATGGAAAGATTCAGAGGATAAATTGTTAATTGGGTGSGGGAGAGGGGTTTTGTCAGCATTCTTGCTTATAATCTTCCATTTACATAGTGGAATAATCTCAAAATRGGGATTATTATAATGTGTGAAGGCCTAATTGAAAGAAGGTGCTGTGGTTAACTCAGGAACTGTTTAATTTCCAATGCTTTTATCATCCCCTGATGTGAATCCACATTTCAACGTGSAGGAAAAATACRTGGTGTGYTSAGGAACAAACAAAGGTATTGTCTGACATAAGAAGCTTATGTAAATGTGGGATGGCAGAGCTCCTTTTGCCATAAACCTTTCAAATACCTCAATAAATCATGAAAAAGAAAAAAAAATCTGTCTTTTTAGGAGGTTTGCCATGAGAATTCACCTGTCCAGGACTGAGGACAGCACCCTTCAGAGTAAAAAAAGAAAAATAAACAAAAGGAGATTTGCTAGAATCTTTCTAGACAGCAAATTGCAAATAAAGCATCAACTTTTGTGTGATTCCATTATGGATCCACTGGCAATTTGCTGATTTTCAAAGCAAGGTGACATCACTCAGGGCTGGATGCACCTGCACAAGTGTTTGAAATCCTTTCAGTCCCCCTGCACAAACCAGTATTTTATTCTTGCTTTTAAAGGCACAGAAACCTAAAAAAAAAAATTTAAAAAATTAAAGGGGTCTGTACTCCAGTGCCTTAAATCCTTTGAATGTGAAGGGAGAAAAACTCAGGACCAGAAACCCTGGACATTTCCATTGCACCCAGTCCAGCAGCTGTCCTGTGATACAATCTCAGGAAAATCCTTCACCTCCTTCTTTCCCTTGCTGTTCCCACCTTTGAATTTTCCTTTTGGACCAGAATTAGCTTGGAGAAGTTCCCACGTGCTCCTAAATATGAAAAGATCCTTTAGTTCCTGGTGTTGTTCTTGGAAGAGCAGCAATCCTAATGACGAGGAGGCAGGATGCATGTGGATGCAACATTACCCTGCTCAGCCTAATCAGCTCAATTCCATCCCTGGGATCTCTCTCAATTACAGGAGAATCCATGTGTGCCACTGAGACAGCAGGAATCAATCCTAATTAATCCCCACTGCCTGCACCATTCTCCTGTGCAAACAGAGCAGGGATGGTGAGGTGTTCCCAGCAYGGGTGGGAATTGTGGGTTCCTGCCGCTGGGAATCTCTTACTGCCTGTGCCAAGCAGGAATACCAGCACTGTTCGTGGCAGCAAGAGCAGYAAAATGGGTGTTTCAAGCAGAAAAACAATTGGAAGAATCATCAGAGGCCTTTCTARAGAGAGCAGGGTACAACCCACCTTCCTTCTGAGCAGCAGATCCATGGATTTATCCTTGTCCAAGTAAACACAAAGAAAAAATTGAGTTCCCTGTGCTTCATGCCAAGTGAGGACTTCATAAAATCATTCCCTCTTCCTGACAGAAAAGGCTGAGTTTTGTCTTCTCAGTAAATCACATCACAAATTGGTACCAAACCAAAATTCCCCCAATTCTGGTGTGGGTTTTTCCCACACCTCTCCAGGCATGGAGCAGGAGGGAGCTGTGACCACTGGGTGCAAGGGGCAGGATCAGGGCACCAACACTGCCCCACACCTGGCAGGACCTCCCCAGGCTGCCCAGGGAGTCCCAGGGAGATGGTTTGATCTCAAGAGCATCAATGACAGACAATTTTGTAGTGCTGTAAGTGCCTCTTGAGCATCCCTGGCAATCAAGCTTCAAATCTGTGTGTGCTCTKACAAAATGAGGGAGTGGATGGGTTGCASTTGTTCCCTTTAATCATCKTTATTTGGATATGAGGCTCCTGAAYGTGCCACTTCCTGCACTGAGCTCCAAAGGACACGGAGCCCTGGCTCCCCAAAAGGGCCATGGAAAGGGAACAGCCCAGCTCTGAGCCCAGCACACAAACCTGCTCTCATTTTTGTCCTCCCAGCTCTSAGTGTCTTATCTGCTACAAACCCACACAGGAATTACAAAGCTGCTGTGTCTCAGAGAATGATTTTTGTCCTCAGTGTTTACACAAATCAGGAATGAGTGAAATGATTCAGCAGAGTTGAAAAGTCAGGAGAAGAGGGCAACGAAGCAGAATGACACCCAAACCCCTCCTGCAGCACAGCATCCTCCCTTTATTGGTGCAAGGACAGAATGCTGCTTGTTCCTGACAGGAACTGCCCTTCCAGGAGTCACACCCACAAACCAAAGAATACAGAAGGAAATCTAAAACAAAATTGGAGGAGAGCATCAGCAAGATTTTGTTTCAAACTTACAGTGGAGATCAGAGGGTCAGTCCAGATTTCCAGCTCTCCTTGCCCYAAGCTGAATGATGCCACTCTTCTCCAGGGCCAGATCTGGAAAATACACAAATCCTTTGTTACAACTTGACCTTGCAAAGATCTCTCACAATGGGGATTATGGTGCTGGCAGAAGATTATTCTGCACCTGTTTCTGTGGCATTTGTCCCTCGCAGAGGAAGTGCAAATGCTGGTGACATCAACCCTCAGCAGTGCCTTGTCACTCCTGTGGAGGCAGAGCTGGGATGCAGAGAGAAAGAAGATGAAGAAAATGAAGAAATAAAGCCAGAAGCAGAAACTGGAAAGCTTTTTTTTTTTTTTTTCCCCATCCACCACTTGTACCAAGGAAGCAAAACAAAAGATGCACAGGAAAAATCAATAGAAGCCAGTGAAAAGAAAAAATACGCTGGAAACGTGCACAGGGAGAGGCAGGAACGCCCTGGCATTTATTCCAAAGTCATATCAAAAGCTGCATCTCTCTTTAAAATATTGGGAAAGCCTGGATGAAAGGTCTGACAGGAAGGGTTGCTGAGATGGAAGTGACTGACAATATCCAGGGGGAAAAGAGACAGATGAAAACCAGGCTGGTGTGCAGCTGGATGCTCTGACTGAAGTTCCATGTTTCTTAGCAGGGGAGAAATGTAATAACTTTGGGAAGAAAACTGAATAAAGCTGGGAAATGCCCTCTGTGGAATGAATGAGAGGCTGGTGTCACAAGCACTGGCAAAGCTGGAGGCCAGCTGGAATCCCAGTTTTCAGGTGGGGTGAAGCTCTTCCTTTTCTCCAAAATTTCCAACCAACCACAAATGGGATTAAAGGACCCCAATGAAATTATTGCCATTTTCTGTGTTTATTACCTGTGCTTTCATACCAGGCTATTCCTGGCACCACAATATTAAGTTCCCTCATCCCTTGGCTGCTGATGGGCAGTGGGAACTTCTGAAAACTAATTTTGCAGGGCTGTTATAAAAATCTCATTCTGTCCCTAATAAATACTGTCTTTGATACGGATCACATCTGTAACTCTCCAAAGAAAGGGCTCTCCTATGAAAAAAAAGTGAGTTTTATTGACTCAACAACACAGTGTGCCACAGGCAAATCTCTAGCTGGAAAAATCTGAAATGGACATATTTCTTTTAAATAACCCTGAATCTTTTAATCCCATCTCAATAACAGCARCATGAAAAGAAATAAATTTAAGTTTTCTACCTATGTGATACCAAAATCTCCTTGGTTTCAGCCAGACCATAAACACATCAGGTACCCAAATCCCTGTTTCTGTAAAGACAGGTTGAGATTTAATTTACAAAAACGTAAGTTATTTTTAAAATATTCCCCAGTTTTTCATCTTCATTCATTCTGATGCACATATTTAAGCAGTTTCCAGTTTTTCAGTTTCCTTGGCCAAGCAGAAATATTGATTATACTTGTAAAGTTTATATTAGCCTGTAGCAAAGCAATTTATCATTACTATACATGGGTGACTCTGCTGATTATTAAAATACTGTTAAAGTGAAAACTGTTCAGCTCACCACTCTTCCCTAATTTATTCCTCTTGTTTGACTTCAGTTGGAATAATTCTGGAAAATAATACATCAGAGTCAGAAACTGAGACAGGGGATGGAGAGACAGGGAGGTGAGGAGTGCCTGGTTGGTGATCCCGAGATGCTCTGAGAGGTTTTGGGGCTGGATAGAAATGGAAAATGGGAAAAGGAGGCTCAGGGGGCCCTTGTGGCTCTGCACAAGTCCCTGCCAGGAGGGGAAAGCCAGGGGGGATTTGGGCTCTGCTGCCAGGGAACAGGGACAGGAGGAGAGGGAACAGCCTCAGGCTGGGCCAGGGCAGGCTCAGGGTGGACATCAGCAGGAATTTCCCCATGGAAAGGGAGCTCMGGGATAGGAACTGCCCAGGGAGGTTTGGATCCCCATCCTTGCAGGTATCCAAGGAATTTCKGGATGTGACACTCAGTCCTCAACGTGGGGATCAGGCACAACTTGGGCTCGATGGTCCTGGAGGGATTTTCCAGCCTCAGTGATTCTGGGATTCTGTGCAAAGCTGCCCTGGGATGAGGGAACACATCAGGGCAGCTGTCACAGCCCCTCTGCACACACAGCACGGCCACACGGGGGGCTCAGAGCTGCTGTTCCTGCCACACCTTGAGTGTCCTCTGTAGGGAGAAGGTTTTGGAGAAAACAGAGTGATTTTTAACAAGCCCATGGGAGGCACTTAAAGCTCAAAGTGTATCAAGAAGAAAAGAATATAAATATTCTAGATCTATTTTCCAATCCAGTAAAAATCAAGGAATCATGAAAGCTGGAAAAGCCCTCTGAGATCACCCAGTCCAACCAYCCCYCCAKCWCTGCCAAGGCCACCACTGACCCATGTCCCCAAGTCCCACATCCACACATTTGTAAAATATCCCCAGAGATGGTGATTCCACCACTCCCCTGGCAGACTGTTCCAATGCCTGGCCACCCTTTAGTGAAGAAATTTTCCCTCATACCTWAAATTCCCCTGGTGGAACTYGAGGCCATAACAAAATGYGTTAGGTTCCCATATCCCCACTGAACTCAGGGATAGGACAAATTCTTACTGTGAAACACCTCCTTTATGTCTCATTTTACAGCCCCTGTGGCTGAATTTGAGCTGGAATTTTGCACTCCAGGTTCCCAACCAGCAGGGATTATTTATGGCTGAACCAACAACTTCTGTGTGCAGGGGGCTGTGATGGCAACGCTGAGGGAATGGCCCCAAATCTGCAGCAGGTTCTGCTGTGAGTTTTGGGTTAAACATCGCCCCTCCTTTGGGCTGGGAATCTTGTAAAATAAAAACACGACAAAACCCAAATGCTGGCAAGCAGAAAACAGCACTCAGCTCATTATYCTGGTCTTTTCATTCCCCAGCAGTTACATTTCCCTCTATCGTTTGCTGYCTTTGTAGTGATAACTCGCATCATTTTAGAATTGCACAAAATGAGGTTTTTCCAACAAAACACTTATTTCCCAATCGGAGTTAACCGTGTTTTAGGTAATATTCCCACATCCTCTCTTTCTCCTGAAGTTGAACCTCAGGTCAAGTTGTAGACCGCTCTTCTCTGACAACAATTGCCCCAATCAGAGTGGTCCCTTTACTTCCTTAATGAGCTGATTTTTGTTCCGTTCCTTCCTCCGCCTTATCTTAAAATGCAGAAGATGGTAATTTACTTCAGCGCACAGCRAATCCCCTCCGGTAAGAAACACATTCTTCTGAAGCCGGAGTGGCCAATAGCAAATAAAGTTCAGCTCTTTGGGTGATGTCAAAACAACGCCTGGCGGAAACAAAGGCAGCCGCTTTGATTTATATTGCCTTCCCCCAGCACTACAAGCCCGCGTTCTGCTTGCCCTTTTCTCTGCAGTCGCACATTAAGCTGAATGCTTTGGAGATTTTTTTCCCCCAACAACTCCCAGATCTCTGCCCTCATCAGTATTCGGCACACCCTTCCTCCGGCAGATGCGCGGATTTCTTTTTYCCCCCCCCTCTTTGTTGCAGGATTCATTGTTCTCCATCAACTGCGGTTGCCATTTATTAGTCCAGATGCGGGAATGATCCCCCCAACGACCCCCGTGCGGGTCAGGGTGTTCACACCCACCCAGCCCAGCCGAGCCCTGGGATGATCAGATATTCAAATGTCTGCACCAAAACCAGGGGCTGCTCACGGGAGATTGATGGTGCTCCCCAAACGTGCACATGATGGCAAAATGTGAACAGAGAGAGCCATCTTCAAAGGTGTTTTCTTTTTTTTTTTTTGAAGATTTGCTCTTCCCCCGGCTTTGAGGACACAAAAATGCACAGGAGCAGGTGCTCAGCTGGTGAGAAATCTCGTTAGCATTAATGCTGCTCGGGWTGATTTACACCAGGTAAGGGTGTGAGCAATTAAATCTGTGCTGTGAACTATAGAATTGTTAAATGGAAATTGTAATGTAGTYGTGCTAGGCCACAATACTCATTTTTGGAGGGGGGAAGAGGAGACAAAAAGTGTAGAAACACTGGGAGAATCCATTCTGGAAATACAAATTGGTAGGGGRTGGAGTGTGTCATGCTTAAATATTCAAACTACTGATAATATAAACAGGTGGCAACTGTATAATATAAAGTACATTTACTTGGAGTTCTGTAGACACTTGGATGATAGGAAAATGGGATTTCACATCCTATTAGCCCGCTGGTCCATGAAATCCTCTATCCTCCTTCCAACACTGGCCAGCAGTTAATTCCTCACTGGAAGACAATCCAGCCCCTCCTGATGAAACACAAAAYGCTGCAAGACACAAGAAGCAGGACAACAAAATGCAAGACAGCCCTTGAAAAAAAAAAAAACTCAGGAAAAGCCAGAAATGAGAGCTCACAGTTTAGTTAAGAGCAAAGGTTTGCTGTCACAGAGCCCAGCTGGGTGTTGGGTGGCTGGAAGTGAGCAGGGCTGTCCCCCCTCGGGTTGTGACCCAGCTCCCCATCAACCCTGCCTCAAATTTATGATCCCTGTGCCCTCTGTAAATAAAGATGTTTCCACTCCATAAAGCCAAGGGTATTGCTGGCTGTCACTCTTCCCTTTCTGCAAGGGGTGGCAACTCAGTGACCCTTCCCTTGTGACAGTGCCTCAAACCAGAGCCASTGGTGGGGACAGGTTCAGATAAAATCTGACAGATCATGTCAAACCCAGTGAATATTTTCTTGGTTGTCACAGAAATAACTCTGGGTTTAAATTAAAATAAATATTCTGGCATGTTCTGGCTGCATCCCTGGAAGTGTCCAAGGCCAGGTTGGACATTKGGGCTTGGAGTAACCTGGGAYAGTGGGAGGTGTCCCTGCCCATGGCAGGGGTGGAATGGGTGATCTTTAACTTCCCTTCYAACCCAAACCATTCTGGGATTCTGKGATTTASTGCCTCAAAGGTGTGTTCACACTGAGAACTGAGCCTGGAGAATTACCAGAGGATTTTAAAGGAACTGCTCCTCCTTCAGCTGGGGCAGACCCCGAGCAGGGCTCCTGCATCATGTCCCCACCCTGCCCCACACAGGATTTGGGGTTTGTACCCTCTCTGAGGGAAAGCAAACCCCCACAGCAGCCAGGGGAAGCATCTCAAGAGCCAACACAAAATCATCTCTTTGTACCTGAACTCAAACAGCACCATTTTCCCACTAGAACTGCGTGTGGATCCTACAACGCAGCATGGGCACTTCTTCCCTTTGTTCCCAAATGATTCTTTCCCTAATACAGACCCATAAAATGACAATTTTCAGTGRAATGGTTTCAGAACTGTAAACTGTTCTAAAAGCTGAACTCAGGCAGGAGCTAATGATGCAGTGGATTTACTAAGCCGGGTCTAAGCACACGAGAATGATGGGAAAAAATATCCTGTCCAATACTCTTTTAATAGACTTTGGATAACAACGGTACACAGAAAAGCATCATTTAATATCTTAAATGATCCATCTTGTCATGCTATGGCTTCATCTCACATGATCTATTGCTTTACAACATGCTATTATGTCTATAGAAAAAAATCTCCTGTAATAAATTATCACAGCTCTGTTTACTCCTCAATATCTGCCTCCTCTCCCATTTAACTCATGCCAGTGTGAGTCCATTTCCAAAAACATGGATCCTTCTCCTCATCTYTGTGGGCCCTTTATAAGCACAGGTATTTGTGCTGCCTCTCCTGGATAGCAAATATTCAGTGTGTGACCACCAGAACTCAARTCTGACTGATAAACACCAGAACTATACAAAAAAAACTGATCAATTTTTGAAGATGATGGGCAACTCAAATCCTACAGCTACAGGAAAGGAGGAAAATACCTTGGAGAAGCTGTCCTAATTCCCTCATGTGATTTGSAAACCTCCTTGATCATACTTGCCTTGAAACATCTCCTTGATGAAGAGCTCAGAGCTGGATCCCACTCGTGCTCTTGGTGCCATTCCTGCACCCTGAGGTTGCCAGGAGCAGATGGGTTTTCCAAGGTGGATATTTCTCCTTTATTTCTCCTTCCCATGGCCTGAAATGGAAATTCACTGGCACAGTGAATCCTGGGAATCACAGCTGGATTTTAACAGAGTTAAAAGGAGATCTGGAGATGTCCTAAAAAATGAAGGCCCCACAGAAATGCCAGAATAGGGCAGGCCCTGAATGCTTCCTCAATTCCTGTGCAGATCCCAGCACAGCTCTCCAGATCAAGTCTGAAATCTCCTACATTTGTCAGTCTGGAATTCCTAAGCAGCTTCCTCTCTCCCCTCATAAATGACATCTTTTGATATGTGTTATCACATTTTCCCATTCAAATTCCAGTGAAACTGAAGAGCAGCAYAACAAAACACCGAATTATTCCTTCTAGATACAGCAACTGGAATTGAAGAGGGTTTTTTTTCCTTTTCCTTCTTGAACATAATTGTAATATTTCATATTCCTTCTACAAAGAGCAGGATTTAATGGCTGTTATGGATTTTTTCACCCCCTCCGAGAATTTCTGAAAAATTCAATTATTTTTGGAGACTGCTTGAGTTTCTATCTCCCAGTGATGATGAATTACCCATTGTAGWGGCTGATTTAAAAACAATACACAAAAATCAATTGTTTGACTAAAGGAAAGACACCGAGAACCTGGGACTGGCACACACTGAGCTTAAAAATGCACTGATTTCAATCATTTTGCCTTTTTAAACCRCTTCCTGCAGCAGCATCTGGTTACATTGCAGCTTTTTTCTGCTTTCCCATGGAGAGTGACTTTGCCAACGAGATGGTTTGCCACCAAGAAATTGTAATTAACTTAATGAACTTTGTCTTTTAAACAGTTGGAGATCTGAGAGCTGAGAGCAATGATTATTCACAAGTAGCAGGGTTTGGTTTCAAACATACATATTCAGTGCCAGATAGCAGCAATTTGCATCTGAACATTTTCCTGCTCAGACCTGCTGACTGTCTGAGCAAWAACGTTATTGCACCAAATAATGGCTTTAGAAATAACAATAAATAACATTGGAAATGGAACTGAAAACTCTTCCTAATGAAGAGTTTGAGAGCTCAAATCTGATGAGAAAAGAACAACAYTGCACCAGGCCACAGCGAGGGTCCTTCTGTGGAGCCCTGGGATCCTGCTGGAAGCCAGCTTTTCATTCTGTCCATGAATCCACAGACAAATCTCCTACTTGGGGCTGAGCAGCRCAAATTGTCAAGGAAAAATATAGTTAGCCTGGAGCCATCAGTGCAGATTGTTGGGATGCCAAGTGCTGGGGCTYTGAGAACCAGATGATTTTCCTCCTCTAGAAATACTTTATATTAATATAATGCTAAAGAAACCCAAAGTATTTAGTTGGTAAAGTGGACTGAGTTGAGTGTTGGGAAAAAGTCTCCTAAGAAACATTCATGCTGGATGTCTCTCTACCTTGCATGGCTTAGGTGAAGAGTGTCAAAAAAGTGTTTTTTTATTTTAGGGCATCACCATTTATTACTTTTCTGTTTGGAGGGGTTTTTTTGGTTTTTTTTCTAATTATTGCCAAGGTATTTCCACTCTAGGAATATTGCTCCTGTTCTGAATGTCACTCCGTGGATCTCCTGACACAGATACAATTACACTGCCCCTGCAAAGCCAGGGAGTTCAATCTCAGAGCTCTTACTCACCTGAGTAACCTCAGAGTCAGAGCAGTGGGACCCAGCTCCTCATTGCACATCYCTGAAGGGAATTCTGTGAAAATGCTCCTGAGTTTCTTCACTGAGGACCYTCCAGGACCCTCTCCTGTTGGAGGGGCTTGACAAAAACTCCCAAAAACCCTGCAGATGTGGGGCCCTGCTTCCCTCCCTGCAGAGAGGAGCCAAAGTGACCACGCTGCTCTGCTTTGTAAAGGAATCTTGAATCTTCCCCCAGTGGTTTTCACCCTGCTGAGTTAAGAAGGGGAATGCTGAGCAATTCCTGAGGTAGGAACAAAAGTTTTCTCCCCGTAGCAGCTGCAGGGTTTGGATCCCACCATAAATTGTGGATTAAATTGTGGGCACGAAGGCATGAAATTCTGGTAATGCTGTTAACTCATCATTYTCATGTAAGGGCTGTCTGAAACACAAAACCTTGCTAAAACACCTTCCTAGCACGGATATGGCTCATCCCAGCTCCAGTTCAGGTAGATTCAGCTGCCCAAATTAAATCCTACTAAAGAATAACTGCATTTGCATGAAGGCTTTTGTGGCACCCCCAAACTCCAAATTCCTCAGGACTTCTGCCATTTGCAGAATTAAATGTTATGTCAAGTCCTTCAAGCAGTAAGTGTTCCCACCTTTGGAGCAGTTTGAACTGCAGGAGCTGGTGGCAAATCAAACAGAAWTTGTTCTCATGTAAAAATGTCCAGGGTGATGGTGAGGGAATTCTGCACTGAGCCTGGTTTAATCAAACAGCAGAGCTCAGCTCCAGCACGGCAGGAACAAGGGAAAGGCAAAATAAAAAGAAACTGAGCTATAGATCACCAAATATTCTCAATAAAAAGCCCCCATCCCTGATTAAAAGCACCATCACACATGAAGTTTGTCTCAGCAGCAGAGAGTGAAGAGCTGCTGGTCCCACGGGACATCCAGAGATGCCAGCAGSTTCATTAAACCCAAACTTGGCTGAMATGTGGTCACAGCCCAGCTCCAAACCACCTGGCCCTTAGAGGCTTCATCTGGGCTCAGACARCATCGATTTTGTTGCAATCTTCAYCCCAAAAAAAYMCC
>CADDXX010000465.1:587996-602939 GCA_902810485.1 Alauda arvensis
CCSKTTTWAAAMWMMAGGCAGRCACAATTATTTGGGGGGAATRAAGACAAATGCTGTCACTGCCAAGTGCAAGCACTGGCAGCATTTCCTGACAGGTTCCTTGAGGGCAGGAATCAGCTGCAGCAGCTGCCCAGCCATTCCTGGGCCCCTCCACACCGCACATTCCCACTGCTCACATCAAATCCCACCTGCAGATGCCATGGTTCTGTTACTGCCTGTGAGGCTGGCTGAAAAGCAGGACAGCTTTGATGATCAGCTCTGGGCTGGAGGTGTTATTGAGTGCTTCTTGCCTTTTCCTGAAGGGAAATCACTGAGGAAATGCTCTGTACAGATTTAATTTAGGGCAAGCGCACACAGGGACAGGCTCAGCCCCTCCACGTGCTGGAAGAGGGAAGATCAAGAGTTATTCTGCTCMGGAGGTGGAGGACAGTGCTGCCACCGTTCAGCATCATCCCCTGCATTGCCAGGGGCAGGCACATTTCCATGCGGCTGGGAACGGTAATTAAGGTTACTTTTCAGGGAATTCCTCAGGGGATCCTCACCATCCCCTAAGTTAGGCACTGCCTGGGCAGGGACATGCAAACAGAGCAGTTTTTAAAGCAGGGAGGTAAAGCAGCACCTCACCCAGCCCAGGATAACAGAGGTGAAGAGAAGGAATGGAGGGACAGTGAGAAGAAATACAAAAATCTTTTTCTTTCAGTACCATATTTACAATGCACACGAGCTTTATGGTGCGTGAAAATGCCCCTGCAGCCCYCTGATTGYTATCCTTRATGTTTTCCCTRAATGAASCAGAGCAYAATTCTGAAAATAAAAGCAAAAYAGASCTCGGTGARCTCAGGGACTGCCCTGCAAACAGCATCCCCCTGAGAGAGGTGATGGCTTGGGACACTTCACGTTCCAGCCTACAGCCCTCCACATTTCTCTTCTCTCTGTTTCTCACAGAGGTTTTGATGCCTCCTGCATTTCGAGTTGCTCATCAAACTCCAATTTGGCAGATATTTCACTCCAGCACGTCCCAGTTTCTCCCAGTTTTCGGCAATGTGGAATTCCCCCAGGCTCTGCACACACAGCCAACCTCAGCAAGAGCCCGCAGGGACTCTCAGCAGCTGCAGGAATTCTGCACAAGCGCTGCTGGACTGGAAATTCCATGTGCTCCTCATCAAAATCMCACTTAATTGCAGCTAATTCGCGGGCTATCAGAGGAAGGGATTGCACATTGCCTTATCACAGCCCCACTGGCAGCCACTTGCACTCGGYTCATTTCGTACCCAGCTCAAAGCTGCCTTGCCTTGGGATGCTCCAGGGACCATTTCCAGCCATCTTCACAGATCTGGTGCCCACGTTCTCATTGAAGTCCCTGGGAAAATTTCCATTGATTTTAATTGAACAGGCTGTTCAGCTCTTTTTTTTTTTCTTTTTTTCTTTTTTTCCCCCCTCTGGCAATGAAACATTCCAACCACAAAATTCAAGACCACGGGAGCGTGGCTCTCCCATTTCGTGGTGAAGCTGAAAATCACCCCGGATTTTGTGAGATTTGCAAAGAGGAAACATTTGGTGTGTTTTCCACCAGTTGTGTAATGGGGCTGAGTGTGAAACTGCTGTGAATTATGCACTGAGGTTTGCTAGAACGAGRCTGGGGAAAACAAAACTCATTTTGCATTTTATGTTACATTGTCAATTTTCTTAAGTTTGTCTGTTGTTTTTTTTTTCTTCCCCGGAAAAAAAAATATCATCATTTCCCCATGATTACTAAAACAGTGGCTCATACCATGATTTGAAATAGGATTTCAGGCAGGGCAGATTTATTCCTGTCTAGCCTATCACTGTTTTCATAGAACATAGAATCACTTGGAAAAGACCTCTGAGATCATCAAGTCCAAGAATTAATAGATACCAGAATATCTGAGCCCCTGGATCTGCTTTCTCTGCAAAACAGAAATATTAAAGATGAAAAAGGGACATTGGCCATGATCCTCACCCTTTTTGCAGTGGTTGGGAAGAAAAGAACAGGATGTGGGGGCAGCCAGAGGAGACCTGGCGGGTGTCAGTCAGTGATGGATGCTCAGTAATTCCCAAATAATTGTGCCCCAATTCCAGGCATCTCCCAGGGCTGGCACTCCCCTCTGTGGGATTCCTTCCCTCTTGGGCAGGAATATTCCTTACCCTGCTCAAATTTATGAATATTTTGCKTGCAGCATTCGAGGTCTGCTTCCCCCAGGTGCTGTGAGTGAGCCCATTCTAGGAGGTTTTCATGGGTTCAGGAGCAGTGGCCAGCAGTGAGATGCCTCCCATGGCAATGAAAAGAAATCCACAACAAAAGAAGTCCAGGAAGTTCAAGTCTACCTCAGGTTCACTGGTTTCTGCTCTGTTCTCTCATGCAATTCATCTCACAATGCAGGGCTGCAGAATTCAAATGCATTTTTCTCCAGGCTTCTTTTGCTGTACAAAACAAGGTCGATTTAATTTTAAAAATCCCCCAAACCCAACAAACCCCCACCAAAAATCCAAAAGAAACAAACAAAAAAAACCCCAAACCTGCTACCAACCAGAAAAACCCCAAACCTCCAAAATATTTCATGCTCTCCCTCCAAAAAAAGCCCCAAACCACCAAATACAACCCCCAAGCCAAAATGTCTCTTTTACACTCAAGTATCCTAACACTGAGGTTCCCCACATCAACAGCTAAGTGAAACCCAATAATTACCTGGATTCCTCACAAAATGAAGTCCTGACAGCATCAAATTTCCCAAATTTTATCCCTGACAGAGCAAAAAAGCAACCCCTCCTCCTGCAGGCCTGGCCAGGGCAAACAGGCATTGCTTAATGATTGGTATTCCCCTCCAGCCAAGAGAGTGTTAATTGAATGGATTCCATTACCAGAGGAACAGCAAAAACCAGATTAAAAACCAAGCCAGCTGTAAACTGAGCCAATGATTTTAATGGGGAGAAAATAAAGGCTGGCAATTCCGTGGTGGAGTGCATCAAAATGTTAATTGCTTGCAGTCACATCCTTCTGAACGAGTGGAGAGGGTGATGGGGATCAGGGCTGATAAAGCCCAGCAGAASTTCTGGGCCTTGGTGATTCTGCAGTGGGAAGGGATGAGTGAAAGGAGGAATATCTGGAATTAGTGTTGGAGAAAGTTCCAAAACAGCACATTCTGCTTTTGGTTTTACATCTGTGTAAATCTCTGTGCATCTGTTTCAGCTTGGAAGTTGAAATAGGTGCACGTGGATTTTTATTCTACATATTTGATTTATTCTTGCCTTGATTTTTAGGCAAGATTCTTCAGTGCAGCCAAGCAGGGCCAACCTGAAAACCAAACATGGCTGGTTTCTCCCCAAAACACAGTTCCCAGGGCCAAAATGAGTTGCACTTTGCAGCAACACAAAACACATTCACAGGTGAGCAGCAGAGTGATCCTTCCCATTCCTTTTAGAAAATCCCTGTTTTCTGGGATCCACAGAGAAGAGCATTTTTAGTCAGCTGGGGCAGAAGAGACTGGAAATGTAAATTCCAAATTGTTCCCAAAATTCTCTCCTTATGGTATCCAGCCCATCCTATCCAGGTGTTTTATAAAGGGCTGAGCACCTTCAGCCTGATCCTGTTTGCTTTTAGGAACTGGCTGTRGGATAAATGTCCTTCTCCCTGGCAATGTGAAACAGGACACAGAAAGAGGATGATTAAAGAAAATCCTATTGCATTCCTGATGGAATCATGCCTCTTACAGCCTCCCTAAATGCTAAGGGATGGGGAATTGATTTCAGTCAGACAAATCCCAAAATGACAGGAGGCTCTCCAKGTCACACAGAGCACCCTGGTGAGAYCCCCTCWGCTCTCATTCCTTACTCATAACCACAGAACGTCCCCAGAACTGCCCTGATGGGAGCACGGAGCAACGAGAGCCTGGGGAATTKTAAAACGTCAGAAATATGCAAATATTACGGATCAGTATTCCACAGAGAGCCATAATTTCCAGTGTTTGCACTCATTTCAGCATTCCTTTTAAATTAAAGGCACAATAGGTAAGCTGGCAGCATGCAGATGGTTTAAAGGGTTTGAAACGTCCTTATTCATAATTCTGATTTTTTTTTTCCCTAACAGGAGCGATTTAGAACCCATTTTTGTGCTCTTTCAAAGGTAACAGGATTTGGTCTGGAAACGAAAATTCAGCAGGAAAGCAGCGGGTGATTTGACACTGAATGGGTTTGCACATTTTAAACACAAATAATCCGAGTTAATAACATCCCTTCCGAAATTTCAGCGTACCTTGACACACGGGCACCGAGCTGTGAGGGGAAAACTGTGAGGGAACAAACCTGAAACCCGCAGGGAGCAGGCACAGGAGGGATGTGCAGCTTAGGAGAGCCCTGGAGTGGATCCGAGGAGTTTCAGTGCACCCCAGGAGCTGCAGCTGGATGGAGGAAGGATGGCACACTGCACTGCACTGCCACAGGGAGCTCTGGAACGGGAAATGCAGCAAAGGGAATCAGGAGTTTGGGAAAATGGGATAAAAACATGCCCAGATTGAGGGAGGGGTGGGGTTAGAGCCATCAGCAAMCACTGAACACTGACCTCACTCACACTGCTCCCTGAGCTGCACAGGTCTCCCTTTCCTGGGGAATTTTGAGTGCAATTTCATCTTTAGAAGTTGATTGAAATGCAGAGGAATCGCTGTGGATCTGGCCTGGAGAGGGGAAAGATCCACGTTCCCCTTGCCCTCTGCCTGAGGAGGTCCTGACACCCATCAGAGCAGCACCAGGGCCAGGCTGGGRTGTGAACCACAAACCAGAGGTGCTGCAGCTGGATATCCTCATCCCCCACATCCCACTGGGTGTCCTGAGCTGTGATTTATCCTCTCCCCCTGACTTTGGCCCTTTTGCTGGCCTCAGCACTCACACCTCTGCTGTGACAGCCCCGAGCAGTGAGCTCTGCTTGCTCTCACCAGGCTGTGAACACATCCTGCAATAAAAGGATGTTGGGTGCTCCTCTTTTATCTCTCAGGGCAGGGATTCTTGTGCTTCAGGGGTCTCCTCCTGTCCCACCACTGCCCAGACAAGCTGCTTTGAGATGCAAACCCTGGAGCTGTGCCTTGTTGAGCTGGCCCCAGGGARAACCTGTTGGGCAGCCCAGCTCAGGTGGAGCCCATATGGCTGCTGCTCCTTTGGGGCAGCCCCAGCACGGGCTGAGCTCCAGCAGCTGGGAATTGAGATGTCAAAGACAAGATGAAAGGCATCTATTYCCCCCCTCTTGAAGGTGTTTGTCCYTTCCCTGTTGCTTCAAGGGCTCGGTGTGCCCACCAGCACGTTCCTGCTGGAGCTCACAGGGGGATGGATTTCCCCTTGCTAAGCAGGGGGAAAACACAGGAAAACAACCCCAAGAAATGAAAGCTTATCCTATTAGCCACTTGTCAATTATCCCTGATGTGATTGTGCCCGTGGCCAGGGGGAGATGCTGGCAGGTGTAATTGCTGGCTCCTTTTTGCAGGGTTGTAACCCCTGACTCGCAAGGCCTGTCTTCAGGTACAAAAGAAAGAGAAATCACTGAATAAATGATGACGAGCRTCTGCCCTGCATAAATAAGGACGATTTCAACTGAAACGGGGTMATTTTAATTGCAAAAGCATTTTAGCTCTCAGTCCTTCACCCCTGGTGTTGGGTGATGTGAGAAAATATCCTCACAAAGAGGGGGCTCTTGTTAAAAGGCACAGGCACCAGGACAGAATGTAACAAGGGAAAATATTTATGTGGAAAAATATTGCATGTYTGGTTGACAAGAATCTACTTGTGCTCATTACAAAAAGCTACAGCCCAGTTTAAAACTGACAATCCATTACTAGAAATCCATCTCTTGCTCAGGATGATAAAGCAAGATTGAATTATAGATTTCACAGCAGCAATTCTGACGTTCTGCATTTAAACTCACACCTTCTGCTTTGCCAAAGCTTTTTTAATCCATTCATTGGAAATAAATGGCCATGCTCAAMAAATTGCCTCAATTCGTTCTACGTTTTCATTATGGAAAATGCAGCAACACAATCCCCAAAATCCTCACAGACCTTGTTAAAAAAAAAAAAAAGCTTTCTCATCAAAACCTATTTTTTAGCATTTATGCAGCTTTTTATGTTTAATTTGATTTGTGAACAAGCACTTTCCCCAAGTGCACGGCTGCTTTTCCCATTTMATTCAAATTTGCAGACAGGGCTCAGATGCAGCTCTGTGTTGGGCAGGACTGATTTTCAGACCACTGTCACTTATACACGAATATTTGGTCACACATGAGATCCATCTGATCCACGGATCACAATTCCAGTGAATAGGGCAAGTTTGTTACCCACTAAATTAAACCTCTGTGTCTGTTGTGAAGCCATTTAAAATCGAAATTCACCTTGCTCACTGCTGGAGTTCAGCAGCTGGAATGTGGGACCAGCTCCCTCCAGCTGCTGTTACCCCAGCTCACTTTGATAATTATGACAAATAAAAGCGCTTAAAGCAGTCCCTCCTCCCAGAGCTCCATCCCAAACAGATGCGTGTGTGTGTAGGGGAGAGAGATGGAGAGACTTTCCCTGCTCAGCCCCCAAAATCCGAAATCAAGTTCAACATTCAAGCTGCCCCAAATGTTAATGAGGCGCGCCTTTTGTCGGGGATGAATGACGGCAGCCGGGCTGTTGGCAGCCGCTGATGTTGTTAATTGTCAGTGCCCATTGAGGGCACCTCAAATGAACCGCGGGCTCCCCCCGTTCTCATCCCCCCTGCCCGGCTCAGGCTCCGAGAGAAYAAGCAGTTCATCTGCCAGCATCCTCTCCTCAGCCAGGGTCCTTCTGAAATGGTTAGGGGAAAGGACAGGCGGTGCTGGAGGAGTTTTAGTGGGGTTTTTTTCGTCATTAAGGTTTTTAGTGGGTTTTTTTCTTCATCACCCAAAGCTGCCCATCGCTCTGCTCTCACCTGTTCTCACAGCTCCTGAGGGGAAACCTGCCCAGGCTCTGTTTTCCCAGAGAGAGAAGGGTGCTGTGTGAGTGAGAAGCTGTAGTTACTCTCTTATTCCTATGATCAACATATTTTTTACAGGATTTTACAGAAATACTCCGTGTCTCAGACTTTTGCCTCCCTCCTGCTCTTGTCTCACACAGGGGCAGAGACCCTGTGCCATCACTCCACAAGTGTTACTTTCCATGCTGGAAAAACCTCTGCTTCAGCCCTCCACAGAAACATTGAAGTACCACAGTTCAAGGATCCTTGAAGGATTTCAGCTCAAACAACCAGCCCAAATAAACCCATGGTTTCATTTGCAGGGTGTGAAAATGAGTGCAGCCACATCCATTTGCTGTGAGAGGCAATAACTCTCTCAGTGGATGCTCTGCACGAGTTGTAGGAAAACACCTGGCCCATCCCCTTGGAAGCCCACAGGACCATCTGCAGGACATGAGGAAAATATTAAAAAGTAAAACAGCCCCCAGGGAAAAGCCATGCATCACCAGAAAGAGCCACAGACGTGCTTCAGGGTTAAACCCCATGAGAATAAAAGTGTTGGTGTGTCTGGGCATGGCAATTTCCTTCACTGTGAGGATTCCTGCTTTGGGCTGAGGGCAGGGGGATTGAAAGCAGGAGCCACAGGCAGCACAAACCCCGTGGGCAGCGCTGGCTTGGGCAGTGATGCTGAGCTCAGATGGGAATGGAGCACAGGGCTGAGCTCAGGGGRTGTGGGGCTGAGCAGCACCAGGGGACAATGCCAGCTCTGCCAGCTCTGCCCCACGTCCTCAGCTAATGGCAGGGAGAGGTTATGGATGCATGGAACAGAAGGCTGAGGCCTTGGGGATCCAGAACTGATATTTATCCTGAGAGCAAATGCCCAAACCTAAATCCAAGTTTGTGCAATCTGGACCTGCAGAGTTTTGAAGCTTCACAGGGAGGACAGGAAGGGACAATTCTGCCAGGCACAGGGAGGTTCAAGAATCCCATGGATCTACCACAAACCTGGCCAGGGTTGCCACACCTATTTCATCTTTGTAACATTTCAAACCTATCCCATTCAGCCTGTAGTTTGGTTTTTGGATAAACTCCATAGCCCTGAAAATGGTGGAAATGAACATTTTTTTGGTCAAATTGTCTTTCTTTCTAACTGGAGCCACACTCAGGATCTCTGTCYCATCACTCCACTGTGAGCACACACACAAATGCCCTCACCTCCTCTTTCAAAAGCATTGCAAAACACTGGTTGAAGAAAAAGCCCCTAAGAATTGTGATTTTTTTTTGGCAGTTGTTTTAATAACAGCTTGTTTGCTTTTAATCCCCCATCCCTGGAATGTCCAAGGCTGGGTTGGACAGAGCTTGGAGCAACCTGGGATAGTGGAAGGAGTCCCTGCCCATGGCAGGGGGTTGGATGAGCAGATCCTTTCTAATCCAAACCATTCTGTGATTAATCAACACAGAACCAAAAATAGTAATGAAAGATCGTGGCAATTTCACTGCTGTTCTGACAAAAGTGCCGTGTGCATTACTGGGGAGAAAAATCCTAGGGAAAAAAAAAGGCACCTATCTCCATGTTCAATAGACCTCCAAACTCTTTGAAATTTGAAGTGGAATCTATTTTGCCCCAAAATGGAACTTTATCAAAAAGGACCCAAACTCTGACTTAAASTTTCCTTTTGTAAAAAGCCCACTAAAGATTAGTGGAGGAAGGTTACATTTGTATTGAAAAGATGATTTTTAATAGGCAGCAAAATGAAATAAAGAATAGACACCAGTTTTTRCCTCCTGATCATTCAGGTGGAGTGAAAGATCTTATCCTGCTATTACAGATGGAGTTGGTTTAAATTCTGAGCAACCTGATTTTATTCCTAAGGTTATTTTTCCTCCGTGGGCCATTGTGTCCTGCACCTTTGTGAGACATTTCCAGGCAGCAGCACTACCTTTAACATCAGTTTTCAAGCTCCTCATTGAAGATTCACAATTCCAAGCCCCAACCCCTGGCTTTTCATGCAGGCTGATTTAGCAGCCTCTGTGCTTTGAAAACCCCAGATTCCATCACCARAGAGACCCTGCCAGTGCCATGATCTCACACAGCATGAAATCCCTCCAACACCTCATCTTCCAAGGGCCTTACACGACGAAAAAAAAAGAATCAGAGAATCTACACACTCATCATTTCTTGAAACGTTTCCAATTTCCAAGCCTAAACAAGACACGAGGCTGTTCTCTGAGCCCTGCGCGCATCAGCATCGTTCAGCACAGGGAACAATTTTCTGTCTGAGAAGAAACCACACTGGAATTCTAAATTAATATTAAAACCAACCCTCACACTCTTGTTGCAGTCCCCAAAGAGAGAGAGAGTTCTGAGCTGGGGAAGGGAAGGAGGTGGGCTCAGCAGATGCAGAGTTCCCCTGAATATTGCTTTCAGAAAAACAGAATAACAGCAAAGCCCTGAGGTGTTCTCTGCTCTCTACCTGAAAGAACAGGGCAGTGGCTCAATCTGCATCCTCCTCACAACGTTTTCTTCCCATTTGCAGTGACACAAGACCATCACAACAGGACTCACAGGCAGCAGGGTCAGAGACTCACAGGTGATCCTGGCAGAGCTCCAGGCCTGGAGAGGGCACAGTTATAATTTAATAAAACATAATAAATAAAAAAATAGAGAGAGAAGGAAAATGGAGTCACGGAAAAGTGAAGCACAGGAAAAGGCAAAAGCAGATTTCACCTCCTTCAGCACTCCCAGCCAGGATGTTAAACTCAATATTTTCACTTCAGCCCAACCAGAGCAGGGATTCCAGAAGGAAAAAAAGGCCAGAAAAACACCCAAACACCCACTTGTTCCAGGGTGGTGTGATCAGCTGTCTGTCCATGGGGCTTTAGTCAGGCTTCTCTCTGGAATCACCCAGGAACTCAAGCCCCCAGCCCTGGTGGAGCCTGAGACCCCCAGGCTGAGCTCAGCAGAGGTTTCATCCTCCCAGACATGGAAATGCAGCTCTCCACCATCACCAGGACACAAGAGAAACAGAATCTGTAGGAGGAGTGAAATCCCAGCCTGCCAAGCTTCAGAAGCAAATTTTTTACCAAAAGGAAAAAGAAGTGACCTCAAAGACAGCCTGAAAAGGGCCAGACCTTCATCCCCTCCTCATCCTCATCTGCAGGAGCCCAGCTCAGAATCAGTTTCCATCAAATAAAATTCCCTGAGAGGATCCTCAGAGCTGAACAACCACAGAGCCAAGATTGCAGGGAAGGAAATTTCAGCTCTTTGAGTGAAAATGAGCTGGTGGAAGGAAAGCTGAGGCAGAGGGATCACGGGTCACTTATTTTCTATTCAATTCTTTCTAACTCTGAACCAAAGCTCCTAACAGGATGTATTTCACACGGATTTCCATGGAGGAATGGCAACATCCACAGAAATTGTACTGTGAAACATTTTTGAAAGTTATCCCTAAATTTTCTTCCGTGTTATTGCAATCCACACCAAGCAGATAAACAAACCAAGAGTGCAAATAATCAAAATAACCCACTAAAAATAAAACACTCCAGGCAGTTTGTTGCCTGGTTACAATTCTGCGGAGCACACACACACCCAGGGTTAGCAGTGACACTGCCTCACTCAGCTCTGGGGAGAGAATACCCAAACCCCAGCAATCCCAAAGAACTCCAGCCCACGCAAGGCTGCGGTGAAGCATTTGCAATATAGAAACAGCCATGAGATGTGTGCCAGGCTGGAGCCCGGAATCTCACAGTAAATACATCATTTTGCCGGGCTGATAAATAACCTGTGTCCCTCTCAGTCTGGGGAGCAGGGCCAAGGACACTCCCTGCCCATCACCCCTTCCCCAACAGCTGCATTTGGGATTTRAAACATCCCAGGTTTTACAACATGACAGCCCTGGCACCTTTTGTGTCTTTTTTTTTTTTTAATTATTATTATTTTTTCCCAGCAGCAGCACAAAGGAATAAGTGGTATTTAACGAACAATAACTCAAGAGAGGAGAAATTCCAGCGGCAGATTGCAGCTCCAGCCTTTMATCTTCATTAAGGATTCAAACACGAGCATCTAAAGGCAAGATTCAAGTGGGATGATGAAATTCCTTTTGTTTAATGGATAACAATCAAGGAACACATAATCCCTTATCGCGGCGATTCTGCAACTCCTCTGTCCCTTTTATGTGCATTACACACCCTAATGGGTTTTACAGCAATTTAGGCCACAAGACAAAGCATCTGGCAAAGACTAATTTACAACAACGTCGCTCTAAGAGTAACAAATCCCACCCACACCACTGAAATATCGGGTGCTGTCGGCATTTCGTCTCCCGGCCCTGTAAATACTCCTCAAAAAGAGAATTTCCAGACGACAAGGAAAGCTCCCCAGTGCTGCTACATTTCCTTGTGGCACCATTTCCCTTCCCATTGTTATCTTTTTGAACAGCAGGCTGATTTATTCCCACTCATTAGTAAGATTATCCCCCATTAATAGAGATATTGCCCGTGTCCTTCCTCCATGTCCTTGCAGGATCTCAGTGCCACACAGAGGGGCCACCCCCTTAAACGGGATTAATGGGATTCTGAATTAAGAGCGATTTCAAAGGTAAATAAATATCACAAACAATGCAGAATGAGTCGTTGGGAAGGTAAATACAAACAGCTACAGATTTCAGGGAGGAAATGTAGGAGGAAATCTTGATCTGTGTGTGTGTGCAGGCAGGGCAAGTGAGGAAATGATGAATGTGTGGAAAAATGGGATCAGTGTTTCCCTCTTCCCTTGAAGTGCCTGCCAAGATGTGAGGCTGAGTGCGTTTGTTTCAGGAGATCTCTGCTGATCTCAGCTCTGCTCTGTCAAAAACCCTGCAAACACAGGTACAAGCAGTGCCTCTCACCACAGCATCATTCAGATCCTCCTGGATTCAAAGGATGCCTTTCCACTCTTTCCTGGACTATTTTCAGCACTGATCAGTTCTCCAGGACTGCAAGCAGTTTAGGAACCTTGCTGATCTCTACACTCAATCATTCAT
Organism: Alauda arvensis; assembly: GCA_902810485.1. Classification (NCBI taxonomy): domain Eukaryota; kingdom Metazoa; phylum Chordata; class Aves; order Passeriformes; family Alaudidae; genus Alauda; species Alauda arvensis. The sequence goes on from CADDXX010000465.1 coordinate 599,987, forward strand.
TTCACCTCACAGCCTCTCACTGCTCCTGGAAGCTTTTTTTTTTGAATAAATCCTTGCTGGAGCAAAGCAGATCTTGTGGGAGGTGGAATAATTTCCTCTAAGAAAAATGCTGTTGAGAGAAAACCCACACAAAAAACATCCAGCAGCTGAAATGGTTAATTGCCTGCTGAGACTATGACTTCTTTTTGCCCTGACAAGCATCTCACAGTAACTTCTGAAGGAGCTGATTATCCACGTTTGGGTTCTCACAGGGAAAGGCAGAGACTCGTTGGGTGAATTGTTAATATTCTCTTTGCACCTGCAGTCTCCTACTGACAGACAAATTTTCCAACCACTTCACCATCCTCTGAGTCTTCCCTGTACTCCCTGAAATTTCTAAATGGCACAAATTGGGTGAACACTGCCCTGCTCATAAATCCTGGGATGWGTGTGACCTTTTGGTCACTCACTTTCATGGGAGCTGTTTTTCTGCTGGGTATTAAACAGCACTTTTCACCTAATTCTGTGACTATTTTGCAGGTCTTAACCAACTGTGTATTACTCACATTGATCTAAAAAGACCTGAGAGGAAATAAAAATGAAAATTCTGTTTAAYGGATATTAAATTTCCTGAGAGGATTCAGATGCTGCCCTTGTCTCTTGATTGAGAACCACCTAAATCTGAAGGAGCCCATCCAAAAGCAGGAACTCCACAAGAAAGGAAGAGCTCAGGTTTTCCTGCATGGTTCAGGGATGGACACCAAGAAAAGTGTGTGTCCCACAGATCCCATCATTTTATCCAAGCCTTTCCTGGCTGCTCCACTGGAATTGTGCCTGTGACTGTACCAGGACTTCTCTCTCTACCTTCCACCCTGCCTGCAAAGGATTTTGCAAGGTGAAGGTTGAATTAAAATGATAATTTTTTTTTTTTTGCTGTGTCATGGCCAGGAGAGCTGAGAACTGAAGTGGGGGCTGCAGGGAGCAGGAGCTGGGATCTCATTCCCTCTGATCCCCCTGCATCCACCACCCAAACCACRGCTCTGCTGGGCCAGGCTTCATCACTCTGCTTTATTTTCAGGATTTTCAGGGCTAATTTCAGTGAGAGGCTGGGGTTTATTTTCATGTTTCTAAAGGCTCTGTGACCAAGCAGTCTCTCCCCCCACCATCTCTGCTCAGTAGATTTATGTGGTGTGGAGCTACATCTGTTTCAGTGCCTTAAACTGCTCCAATCTGAGCACTATTGACATTTTCATTATGTGTGAGTTGACAGTACATGGCTGCATTAAGGGATTTCCAGCCCTGGCAGGGAGGGGTGGGATCTCTCTCTGCAGAGATTTCTCCCTGATAACGCTTTTCAGCAGGGCAAAATGAAAATGCAAAAAAAAAAAGAAAATAAAATTAGGATGTTTCAGTCAGTGCAAGAGGACAAAAATCACATCCTTGTGAAAGAAGTGCTGGCTGGAGAGCAAGGTACGTGGCATTAATATCTATCAGTATCTATATTCCAGGAGGAGAAAGCCAGAGACTATAATTAGCTCTGAAGCTAAAGTATGAGCAGCATAATAATAACTATTAGTCCAAAAAGGAATATAATGAATAAAAGCTCAATTCACAAAGGAACACAGTGTTAATATTGAAATTTGGACATGGGGAAATGGTAAGCTGTAAGAGAGGAGCATTTAATGACACAATTTATTCAGGGTAGATTTAAAAAAAAAGGGAACAATTATCATTTACAAGAACAAGGAGTGTTTTAAACATGTTTGGTCATTGCCCACCAAATCAATCCTTGCCTTTGATGTGTCTCCAGTGTGCACGTGCTCAACCTGTGCTGCACAGACACACACACACAAAATAGATAGAAAAACACGTTAAATCTGCCATTCTCCCACAACAGTCAAAAAATGAATGGAGAAAAACTAAATTTCAGAAGGAGATCTCCCTGGTTGTTCTCCAGGTCTGACCTTGAGGACTCCTCACGATTGTCAGTGAGTGCCTCCYCCTGTTATTGGCCAATTATTTACACATTTCCATTCAAACCTTGAGAAAAGGGGGAAAGTGAGGGRAGATAACGTGGCTGTAAAAGCTCCCTCTTGTTCTGGATGCAGACAAAGATAAGTTGGTTAAACAACCCAAGCTGAGAATAGACAAGGAGTGTTGCCTGTGTTGATATTCCCTCGGTGATCCCGGGTTTAGGGGAAGGCAAGATCAAAGGATGGGCACTCCTCAATCCAAACCCACATCCCAAAGGGATCAGATCACATTGCAATATATTCCCAATTCAAACAGTTGCATTCTGTGCCATAATCAGTAATAGAACAAAATGTTTAATGTAACAAAACTTCTGAGAATTCAATTCCTTCCTGCCGAGGAGTGAAAGGGGAGAGATTCAGACAGAGAGACTCCAAGCCCTGAGCTGACAATCCAGTCACATYCTTGTCCTCTGGCTCCATCACCTCTCCTTTGATTCCACCAGAGCCTCACCATTCACCACATGAAAACATTCCTGGTACTGCACTAAAAGCTGCTGTGCTGCTGACCTGACCCACGTGTCTGTGCTTCTCCCTCCTCACTCCCCCTTCAACTTTCCCCCTTCTTTTCCCTGCTTCTGCATTAATATTTACACCAATTTCTCTGTGTCATGCAATGATGTGTAATTCTCTGTCATCCTGCCACCTGCACCTAAAATAATCTGCTGGTTTTCACTCCCAATTATGCTATCTCACCAGACAAATCTCTCCTTATGAAACATGAAATAAATAAACTTATCTCTTTCATAAATGGATGCTCCTCACCAGTGATAACAATGAGCTTTTATGATTTACATGGCAGCCTGCTGGAAACTTTACATATTATTTTTTCCTCTCATAACTCTCATGAAATAGATATAATTAATAYTTTTAAAAATGCCTCAAATATAATCMATGCAGGGAGGTTGGAGAGTTGCAGCAACACAGAATTRWKTKRGMWGGRA
>CADDXX010000465.1:603056-642058 GCA_902810485.1 Alauda arvensis
GMYCCAGCTSCTCTGGGCACCCTGTGCCAGGCACTGCCCACCCTCACAGGGAACAATTCCTGCCTAACAYCTAATCTAAACCTCCAAGTTTGAACTTGTCTGCAAGCCAAGAGAGCTTTTCTAAAGGTTCTGACGTTTTTCTTTCCACCAGGTGGAAARCAAGTGTAAAATTCCAGCTGTTCATTGAAATAAATCACTTTAAACCCAGAGTCAGACAAGTTCCACACCCGTCACAACTCCCTGACCCACACTGACCCTACAAAAGCAATTTGGTGGGACCTGTAGGAAAGGAGTGGGTGGGATTACAGGGAGCAGGGATCACCTGTTTTCTACACAACACTTCAATGCCACAGCACCAACTGAGCAAATCTGGTCTGACATCAGAAAAGAGCCCAGAAACTTCGGGTTTTCTCCCAAAAGGTTGTGTCAGTGGAGGCTCAATCTTACACACCTGACACAAAACACCAAAATGAATTGGAATTTGCAGCATATTGGGAGAGTCTCTCAAGAGTTCACACCACCATGGCACGCAGGATCGGCAAGGGGAATAAAAAAAGTGAGTGTGGCTGTAGACAAAGCAATTAACAACTCTGTTCTGTGCTATTGATCCAGCTGATCCCTCTGCTGACACACCTCCCAAAGCCAGCCCAGAAAGRGTTTGATAATCCTGCAAGATGAAACAGATAACAGCCAAATAATCAATTAAACAGAGCCTTGCAAGGCCTGCTTTGAGGSTCAAGAAAGAAAGATCAAGGGAGATCAAATGAAGAAAAAGAATGATGATTTACAGTCAGGGAAACTCTGTAAGATGTTTATTTGAAGTCCAAACTGAGARCACAATCCCACAAAACAGGGGTTTCAGCATCCTGGGATGAGACTGAGCCTCTCCTGCTGCAGGAAAACTTCCAGGGCAGGACGGGGTGTGACCCTCAGGGTCTGGGTTCAGTGATCTGGGACACTGAAAAAAGAGGTTTTACAGGGGAGAAAATGGAACACAGCAGCCCTTTGACGTGTGAAAGCTGCAGCAAATCCTGATGGGGTARAACAGGGATATGGGAGCAACTGAGGGGGAAGAGAGTTAAATTATCCTTGACTTACTTCATCCTGWAAACTCAGGTAAATCTGATGGAAGCCAGCTGCAAAGAACAGAAAACCTGGACATAAATATTGCTCTATTTCACTTCATATCTAGGTGCTTTCCTCGTGCCTTTAACACCTTGGGTTCCATCTAATGCCCAAATTCACGGTTTGGGGAGCTCAATAGATATTTTAATGTTTTACACCCACTTGTATTAAAGCAGTTTGAAAGCACCCAAATGAAAGGTGGCTCCTGATTGCACACAGACTGTCCTGGCCCTTGCCCCGGCCGGTGTTTAATGAGTGTCCCTGGAGGGATTAGCATGGCAATGCGCGGGTATTGATCTCCTAATCCAGCCCATCAAAGCTGCTGTGATCTGGGACAGCAAGAGAAGCAGGAGTTCAGGGTGCTTCCCACAGCTCCCAGTATGTCCCCCAGCCTCTCGATGTGAGAATTAGCTCACTCCTGAAGSCCAATTAATCTGATGAGACTGTCAGCAGAGGTGTCACTTCTCATCACGTTTCTGGGGATGTGGGCACCTGTCTAAAACAGAGGATGAGATCATCAGCTCATTAACATCTTCCAGCAGATGGCAAAAAGCTGCRTTTCCTATCGTTTTGGGGCTGCTCCAGGTTTTCTAGCCACACCTCTGAGGTGTGGGACAACAAAGTCAGCTTTTCCAATCAGAATCGCTGCCAGGCACTGGTGTAGCCACCACCAGGATCCTGGAATCGGGAATACAGCACAGACAGGAAGGGATTGCAATCTCAATCCAGACATTTCAATAAAGAAATCAATAAATTRGAGAAGAAATTTGATCAGAGTAAAATATAAATTAGTTTACTCAGGATATTTCAGGTTTCTTTTTCCTTTTTTTTTTTAATTATTATTTTTTCCCCACCTTCCCTGAGGCAAATGTAACACCACCAGAACACTTGTCCTGGCAGGATTTCAGCCACCTCCCCAGCTGGCTCCTTGCACAGAACATCTGCTGTCCCAAAACAGGACTGGGAGGTTTGTGCAAGGCAAGGAGTGGAAGCTGGTGAACGATGGTGATGTGGAGCACAGGGAAAAGTGATGCCACTACATCACCCTGATGCTCAAGGGCCTGAAATCCTGCAGGAATTGGTGCAAAATAAAAGGAATACAGAGATGAGCAAAGGCCAGGAATGCTTTAAGGAAAAAAAAAAGATCAACAGGAGGAGGGAGATCAGCTAAATAAAAGCTTTTCCTGAGTAAATTCAAATTTCATCCAGTATTCCTTCCCCTGGAATGTCTCAATGTGGGATATTTAAGTTTCCTGCAGGGCCATGATCCCATCCTTTTAAGGTGTGTGACCAAGAGCTCTGCCTGCTCCTACAGAGGGCAATTCCATGGCACACAGCTCCCAGCTGTTCCTGGAGGAGCAGGAACCTCTCTGACAGCCCCTGCACCGCTGCTGGGGCCTCAGTCCCATCCCCACTGTGCTCACAGCAAAGCTGTCCAACAAAACTGCAGCAAAAACCAGGTTCTGACAAGCTCCCAGCTGGGCTCAATATGGAAAAAAGAGAACTTGGGAGTGCACAGCCCAGTCAGGATCACTGCAGGAATACCCAGCAGTGGAGTTATCCCAGCATCCAGAGGAACTGCTGTCAAATAAAAGGATTATTTCTGAAGGCCTGGTGAGGAGCCCCCCTTTTCTGCCTCAGCCACACATCTCTCACTACAGCCCCCACACTGCTCYGGCTGCTCAGACGTGTCACAGCACAAATTGGCATCCTTCCTGKTTTTGATATTGTCTAATTCCCTGGGTCATTAGTTGTGTAATCATAATCATTTTTTTTCTGCTGGGCTGATTGGTGTGATCCATCTCGTCTCCTTTTCTCATCTCACCTCTTTAGGAGTGTTGGAGCAGGGATGGGAACATCCAAGKCCCTCAGGGCACCATCTGCTGCTACCCCGAGCAGGGAGGGCTAAATGAGTGACATACTGTACACTACTTCCTACTCATTAGTTACTGATTCCTGACGGTGCCGTGGCTTTTTCATTCATTCCATCGCAGATTCTGTTTGCTAATTTGTTCATTTCTATCCCCTTTTCCCTTCTAAAGGCTTCACAGAGTGGGAGAAAAGCCTGAAGGGTGAGAAAGTGGTGCTGCAACGAGCAGGGGAACAGAGGGGAGTGGAGGAGATCGGTGTTCAAACTATGAACAGGAATAAAAAAAAAACGAAAAATACTCCCAGGCATCACAGAGTGACGGGGATTGAATAGAAAAGTGAATTTATCCAGRGCTGTGAATCACCTGCCCGTGGGTAAACGCTCCCAACTCTGCAGCCCCGTTAACACAACAGATGAGCCTTTTATATGGAAATAACAACAACTGGAAAAGCTCTCACTCCCTTCCCAAAAGGATCAAACCCCAGCCTGTGAGGAACAATCAGGGGATGCCTTCTGAAGCTGTGATGGAGGTGTGTGCACCTCCCATCGTGTACCTGCCCTGCCGCGGGATAAAGGATTCAGCATTTGCATTYCCCCCCGCTTTATGTTCATCTCCCTAAAACAGATTGCTGCCTTTTTATTGTTCTGTGTAGCGCCGTAAGCGTAGATGGCCTTTGAAAGCCAAATATCGCTCTTGCTAAGTAATTGTCAATTAAACTTGGTATTAATTATTCTTAACAGCCCAATCTCGTCCGCAGTTTTCCACGCGTCTCATTTTTGCACGGTTCTAATGCCAGAGCAGAKGAATTTCAGTTTGGAGGTTTACTTAAACCCCACATTTAATGAAATCACCTTCAATGAATGTGATTTGAATGAAAACCTCTGGAACGAAAGTGCCAGAACTGGTTACAAAACCTCCCAGCCACTGCAGGCACATCCAGCTCTYGTAAGTCAACATCAAATGATGACAGAAAATGCAATAACTTAATAATCAACCCAGCCTATAATTACATTGCCAGTCAAACCCTTTGTTTCTTTAATCTRTAGTGTTGGAAGACACGGCTTCCCATCCCCATTGAGACAGAGAAATGTCAAGAATTCCATTTCTATCTAAATCTCCACTCTCCACCGTGGGACAACGTGCCTGGAAGGATGGAGAAGTGACACGGGGCTCCGAGGGTTTCCCACCAATGGCTGGAGCAGCCAAACCTCCAGGAGACCACTCCATCACTCCATGGACAGTCCCTCTGTCCAYTCCTGAGGRYRASARTCTCACCTGGCCCCTCTCTGATGGGAACAGGCTGCAAACCCCTCTGAGAGCAGGATGAAGGAAGCCTCAGGTGTTTTCCCGCTCGAGGTGGGAGCTGCTGGAGCTCGGGGKCTGTCTCCAACGGGTCAGATGTACCCTGGTCCCCAGGATGGATGCGCTGGCATTGCTCCCCAGCGCTGCTGCCCATCCTCCTGCCCAGGAGAGGCTCTCAGCAGCTCCCACCTCGAGGGGGGAAACACCTGAGGCTTCCTTTATCCTGCTCTCAGAGGGGCTTGCAGCCTGTTCCCATCAGAGAGGGGCCAGGTGAGACTCTCACCCTCAAGAATGGACAGAGAAGGACTTTCTAACAGCCCATGGAATGATCGAGTGCTCCGTACTCACGAATAGCTGGTGCCTCATTAGGCAAGAAGCAGGGAGAGGTGGAAAGGGGAAAACCCAAGGTGATGGCTCACCTCTGCCCCCCCAGCCCCGCGCAGCTGCCGCTGAGGGTTTGTGCTGGGACAGGGTTAGTTCCGTGCTGCCCCTCCTGCTCTCCAAACAGCGTTTTTAAAGTGCTGTGCTGGGGAGTTTGCCCTTGCTGCAGCGCAGAGGGGCGCCGTGCACAAAGAGGGGGTCACRGAGACCCCCAGTCAATCTGTCACTCCCCCAGCACAGTGAAAGGGGACATTAAGCAGCGCTAAGATCCATGAAATCCCAGGAATAATGGCAGCTCCCTGGAACGGGGGCTGGATTTCTCACATAAACAGCCTCGGACCAAACAGCAAAACAAGGACATGGGGGGAAAATTCATAACAAACAAATTTTAAAGGATCCTCAGTTCCGGGACTGTAAGAGGCATTCTTCAAATGCCTCGCAGCCATTCATCCTTCCTGATATCCATGTGAATGTTCCCCCTTGGCCTTTTGTTTCCATTTTAGCTTTCTAAGCCTCTGTGCCAYTCCAGAAGCTGTTTCCCCCCTCTCCTTGTCCCTTCCCTCCCAGCCCTTCTCATTCTACCTCTGCAAGACCCTTTCTCCTGTGAGATTTGGCATTCGTGCTCTGCTCTTTCTAAATTCTGCTTCGCTTCTTAAACCTTTCTATATTTTTTTTCCCCTTCTGGACTGATTCCTCTTTTTCCATTAAGCCAGATTTTTTTTTTTAAATCCCCCACCCTCAAAAAGAGCTTTTTCTCCTGGCCAAACTCGGGCCTGGCCATGTTCTCATTTACAAATGTCACAGCGGCAGGGCTGAAAATCCCGGCACAGAACAAAGGCRTCGCAGTGCCTCGCACACCACGGCGTTGTTTCCCCCCATTCCTCCTCCAGGAACAGCTCGCAATGACATTTTAGCAAAAGTCACGCTCTTTTTTTTTTGTTTTTTGTACAGCTCCACCCCCTGCTTCCAGCAGGAATCCCCAGTCCGTTTAGGAGAAACCATGAAAGACTGACCCGAGGCAGCAAAAAAAAGGAGACAGAGCCCCTCATTCCTGTCTGGCTGCCTTGATTCCAGAGTTCTGAGATGTTTTTCCCTGTCATCAAGTGTTTAATTGTAATTTGTAATCTGCAGTTCAGCACATTAACTCCAACAGGGAGAGCTCTGTGGGGACCCCAGAAGGGTCTGAGATAACCTTGACATCCCCAGGACTGCTCAGTGCTCATTTCTGGCATCAGTGGCATAAAATCGTATTCAGCAAAAGGCTGTGCAAAGAAATCCGTGATTTAGTGTGTCACACATCACCAAATAAACCCATTTTGAGGCCTCACTGCCAGACCCCTCCTCAAGCCCAGCCTCTCTCCCTGGTGCCCTCCTACCCTCCTGGCCAACCTCGGCAGCTTTGGGCTCACAAAGCCATGAGAGCTCTTTGTGGCATCGCCTCTTTGCCTTAATTGTATTTATATTTACATTTCTCCACTCAGACTAGGACGTGAAAACAGAAAATTAAGCCTTGCAGGTTGATAATGAAGCCTAATTTAATTGGCAGGTGCTTTCAGAGCCCTCTGCAGCCRCTTGGTGTTTGCTTTGCCAGGGAGAGGAGCTCCGTGGGCACGTTCCCAGCCCCTCTGTCCCCTGATGTGACAGCCAGGGACAGCCCAGTGCCACTGCTGAGGGTCACCCCAGGCCACCACTCGCACACAAAGGGACACTGAGGGGGCTGGCAGCAGCTGTGCTGAGACATTTGGGGTCAGGATGTCCTCGACTGRGCAGCCTGAGCCTCCCAGCCCTGCCCTGGCTCTGACAGGGGATGGAGGCAGTGGGAAAAGCCTCCCACTAACCTTGGTTACTCCACACAAACAAACAATTCCCCCCAAAATCCCGGCAGAATGACGTAATGATTGTCTCAGAAGGAATTCCAGCAGTGCCTCTGTGGTTTGATGGGGGGGAAAAAGCCTCCCTTGGCCTCAGAAATGGCTCTGATTTCCCCTCCCCCGACCCCAAAATGTGGCAGGATCGCAATGATTTGGGCTCGAAGAGATTTTAAAGCTGATCTAATCCCAACCCCCTGCCATGGACACCTCCCACTGGAGCAGGCTGCTCCRAGCCCAGCCAATAATTGCACACCCAATTCGGGCAGCAGGGGAGGTTGTTGGAGCCAGGGAAAGCTCCTGGAAGGGTGATCAGGTGGGGTTCTGCATCCCAAGCTCCGTCAGATCCCCCCTAAGCTGCTACTGCAGCCACCAGCCCTATTTCATCTCATCCATCATTAAAACAACACCAAAAATCAGAGCCTGTTCGGTTCAGCCTGCTGCTATCGACCTCTCATTCCTCTGAACCCCCTCAAAAGTCCTTCCAAGGTGGGGATTAGCAGAAAGAAAACAGTAAAATCCAGCAATTAGGCGATTTCTCCAAGCATGAATGCAGAAATGAGGGAGGAAGGAGGATTTGCTCTCTCCAGCACAGGCAGGTCCTCCCTGGGGAAGAGCCAAACCTGCTGCCAGCCCTGCTCTGCAGATAAAACTCATCTCCAGCASGAAGAAAAGATTCTTGTTTGGGGCTTCAGGTTTAAATTGCTGTTCCTGGGCTAAAACTGATTCGCCTACTGCAAGGTTTCTCACTGCAAGGGACGCTGCCAAAGGAGGATATTAGGAAAAATATCAGAACACTCCCAAATTCAGCCCTGAGCAGCCAGAGAACAACAGGTTTAGTTGCACTTGCAGGGGATCTGATGTGGGATCCCCAAGGAAGCCCTTCCTCCCAGCATTTACTGCATTTATTCCATTCCTGATTTGATAGAAACAGAGAGTCCTTGAGGCTGGAAAAGCCCTCTAAGACCACCAAGTYCAGCCATTAACCYAGCACTGCCAAAYCCACCACTAAACCACATCCCCAGGKGCCTTTTTTGAACCTCACCAGGGAYTGTGATCCCACAGCTTCCCTGGGCAGCCTGGGGATTGTGGCATAACCTGCAYCTCTGCTTTGTGTGCAGAGAAATAGGGAAAACTATTTAGTAACCCCCTAAAACTCGCAGCTAAATAAGTTCTCTGAAATATTTGAGACTTCCTCAGAAATCCACMTTTGTCCCAGTTTAACTGCCAGCATTGCTCATGCAGGAACTGCAAGGCTGTGGATGCAATAATTTCCARCTCCACTCTCAAGCTGATGCTTTGATTGCTTTAGTTTGTACAATGGCACAACACTCAACAGTGGTTAAATGACCATAATTAAATGCCCTACGTTTCAAGGGGCTGAAATGATTTATCAGCCAAAAGCCACTAAGTGCTTGATCACTTCAGCAGATCATTAATCTGCCCTCCAGGAACGTGCCTGGCACTTCTGCAGTCAATTATATTAATTTTAAGTGACTGGAAGTCAGTGTATGTACACAARATCAGATCAATATCGGACATAATTCAGTTCATATATTCCATCAGATATTAAGTGGGGGGTTTAAAAAGACAATTTGCTTTCTATTAAGGCAAATTAATAAATAATTTAGCGCGCATAAAACTCAGATAATGACCAGTGTGAAAGGGGAAGTGCTTTCTATTGACAGCTGCCAAGCTCTCCTGACATTTASTGCTTTAAAATGGTGAGAGAGGAGCTGGGTTTGGCTTAAGTTCTGCTGTGCTTCCTGAACACATGGGGCTGGAGTGATGCTGCCTTTGCCTTCTTTTTTGGCAGGGTGGCTACAAATGTCTGCTGGAGCCTTTTCTGGATAAAAAACATGGTCCTAAAAATACCCACGTACACTTGGAGGATGTCAAAGCCATGCTGAGTGTTAAGCACGTGGAAGCACATCCTCAGAAACAGCAGCCTGCCTTCTAAATTGAGAAGCAAAGTGAGTTCTCCTAGTTAAGATTTTCCTGTAAAAACTCCTTGTTTTCAACCCTCTGGGATGRCTGGAGCTTCCAAGAGGCTTTGTCTTGTCAGCTCCTCTCACTCAGCTCCGAAAAATACTGCAGGAAGTTGGGCACATGCAGATCTAGGGCTTCCAAATCTCTCTCATCCTTTCAAATCCCACACGCCTGGTGGCTCTGTGGCAGCTCAGATGGTGAGGAGCAGGCAGATGTTTGGGAGGCTTTATTGGGAAAACCAGACCAGGGAGGAATCAGTGGCTGAGCTCCCCTCCAGGACATCTCCTAATGAGGTTCTCAATGCTGTGTGCTGTACAAGAAGCCCTCCTTCAGCCTTTAACTCCCCATTTCAGAGGGCTGGAGTCTTTAATCACACACTCTGGCCATGGAACAAGGTGATTTATCTTTTTTTTGCACCTCTCTTTTGCTGGGAATAGCAAAGAGCTTCCCAGCTCGCAGCCTTGGCCTGAGATTTCCCTCATCAYGTAGCTCAAGAATTCCTACTCTGCTTCCAAAGGTTTCCTTTACTGCCCAGCTTGCCTGGAGCTCCCTCAGATCTCTCTTTTTGACTGGGAACATTTCTTCTTTCACCACCTGAGCAGAGAACAGGAGCTGTTCTCCAAAGAGCTACTTGGCCACTTCCCCCTCTCTCCTTCCTTCAGCACAAAAACACAGCCAGGACCAAAGAGCCAGCATGAGAYCATGGGGGTGCTTTTGGGGCACTCTGCAATGACTTGGTTCATCTTCCAGGGGAACACAGAGGTCTCAGTTCATCCCTGGAGGCAGTGCCTTCCCCTAACCCTGCTTGGCTCCCTCCTTTTTCTACTTGCAAGAAGGAAACTGCTCTGGTACAAGTGAGCCAGAYATCCCAACCCCATTAGAGAGCTTTGCAACCTCTTAACAAACACAACTGCACCACAAAGAGCATTTTTAAATAAGCCAGGAGGAAAASAGAGGCACTAATAAAATAAATTGTGGATATCAGCGATACTCGTAGATGTTTGCATACAAATTCTAGCAGTGTGGCACTTATATATATGTTTTAAATGCTCAGCTTCATGAAAATCCTCAACAGCCTTCAATGCCTGGGGAACACTGCTTTTTGACTCCTGGCAAAGAACAGAAATTAATTACCTGTTTAGTATTCTGGGTTTGCCTTAGCAAAATGAGCAGCCAGCTTTGCAGAGGGCCAAAATTCAAACAGAAACCCGATTCATGCACAAGAGATCAGCCCTAAAACTTGGATAGGGCCCATTCTGTCACCAGGGCTTCTGTCAGCCACGGGGTGAGCCCTGCACAATGCAGAGCAAACACCCTGGAGGCAGCAGGGAGAGCTCTGGGGTGTTTTGTGTGGGGAAGGACTCTGGAGCCTGTCCTACAGCTGGTGCCTTTTGGGGCTACCTAAAAACAGAGGGCAGACAGAATTCAGGCAATAAAAAGCTGTTCTGTTTATTGTAGGGCCTTCAGGTACATTTAGGGCAGACAAAGCTCCCCAGGGGCTGCACCCAAAAATGGACCCCGGGTTTTCACACTTTTATCAGTTTGGTCCATTTGCATTTTGGGGGTTCATGTCCCAATTACAGCTCCAGCTAATGAAGTCATTCACCCCCAGTTTGCTGCCCCCARGTCCCTTTTGTTTGCATCTCSCAGGGCCTGAGGCAGTGAGGGGTCCTTGGYWGCCAGGCCTGGAGAGGAATTGTTGTGTGTGACCCCAATGGGGCAGCAGCAGCTCACACTGGGTGTGGGGTTTGGAGTCACACACCAAACAACTGCAGGGTYACARACAGATGGAAAATAYAAAAACTRAAATCCTARGACATCATAGCACAKGCTCCWATKAAAGCACCCAGCTTCCCATGTACTTCCCAAAACAGGTCCTGAGTGCCAAAGAGCAGCTGATKGGCAGTTTTATGGTGACCTGGATGGAACCCACACTGCTGTGTGACAGAGCAGGGAAATCCCAGGAGATCACAGMAGGATGGTGATGCTGTCACACCAGATCCAGGAACTGTTCTAATTCTGTGTGACACTCCCCCATCCCGGCCTGACTGTGTTTTTATAAATGATGTTCTCTTTATGGAGGGATTTCACTGCCCTGTGTACAAGACACAAAGAATCTTTGCAATGTTTTCACATCCCAGTTTTGCAGTGTCTGTAGAAAACAGCCCCTGGTAGCCATGGAAAATTCCTGGCTGGAAGCTGCTCAGCTTTAACTGGTTGTTCCCAACTTCCAGAGGGAATCCAGATATAAAAACTGCTCTGAAACTTCCCCCCTCAGACCTGGTGCCTTGCTCAAAGAGCTGAGGAGGAGAAAAGACACCAAAAACCAGATAAACCCAAAGCTCCACCTGCCATGGGCAGGGACACCTTCCACTGTCCCAGGCTGCTCCAAGCCCCATTCAACCTGGCCTTGGACATTTCCTTCTGGAACTGAAGGAAAAAAATGCCAAACCAAACACCAACAACCAAAAAAAGCCCCACTCAAATGAGAAATCAGCAGCACAGAAAAAGATGGTTTTGTGAATTAGAAAACATGGGACTTGCTGAGGATAATTTGCTCACAGGCAAATGGAAAAGGTGGAATTAAAACGCCAGATTAAAAGAGTTACTAAAACAAGTAACTGCAAACGTGGGAACTCGTGTTGGTTTCCATAAATGCTTGTTCTGGTTCTTGGTTCAAAGTGGGAAATACTGGAGAATGAGCAATCAGGCAATTCAGAAAAAAAGCAGTAGAAAAGTGGATTTGGAAAGGCAAAGAATCCTTTTAGTTTGYACTTAAAAATCACTTTGAATGGAAATAGAATGTAAAATACATAATATATTAGTAGAAGCATTTAATTACCCACCTTAATCAACTTGAATAATTAAATAAGCCAGTTCCTATTTAAATGCAGCACTTTGTGTGCTGAAATACGTAACAGAATTAAAGAGAAAGGCTGTTTGAATCTCAGAGCAGAAAAAATTAATCCTGAGTTCTGCTTTAGTAGTGCTGCCACTGCAATTCCAATGTATTGATTAATTAGACTTCTATGCAGTGAAATTACCAAGAATTTTCACATCATGCCAGGATGCAGGAAAAATGGGAAGCAATTGTCATCYTCATTTCCCTGAGCTTTATTAGGAAATGTTGCTCTCAGCTAGTTCATTGCTGCTACCACTGGAATTTCTTGCAGGGGAATGTAAAACACAATGTAATGAGAGGATTACAGCAATTGCAAATATTCCTTTATATTATCCACCATTTCTCATTGGAACTGCYCCAAAACCTTGGAGCCTGCAGGCCWAAAGCCAGGTTCCTACAACCTGCAAAAGGTACCACAAATATATCAAAAATAYCTGATTATTGAAGGCATGAAACATTCCCAGGCTGTATTTAACAGCAGGAYGACCAAGCTACCAGCAGCAACTATTAAACCCATCTAACACTCTGTTTATCTGTTATTTTGAGGAGGAAAGTCTTTTGGTTATCCCACTTTTGGGTGCCCTTGTTGAGGCTGGCAGGGACCTTTCTCCAGCAGCTCCCACAGCTCTGCCCAAAGCTGCCAAAYTGCAGCACCAGGCAACAGCTGGTGTAAAAAGTGCTGTGAGTAAAGCTTGAATTGAATCAACAGAAGTCAAATCTGGGCAAGAGCCCTCAGAAAGCTAAAGAAAATGTCATTGGTGTATTATGGAGTTGGTTTTCTATCTCGTTATTTTTAGCAGCCACAGCCCTCAAGGAAGGGATAGGAGCAGATGCCTAAATAAGATTTTTTTTTTCCATAAGGCATTTTCCCCAATCAATGTTCTTGCCCTCCCTTATTGATTATTAGCTATAGCAGGMAGGAAAACCAGCTTTGGGCAGCTGGAGAGAGTTGAGGGGCTGATGAATTGCTGTATTCCATGGGAAATCTGCTTTTGGGGGGTTACAGACCATGGGTGAAATGAACACTTCAAATTTTAAAGGCTTTTCATGCCAAACACGTGGGATCTCTGGGATATGGAGATACCAAGGGGTGCAAACCATCAAATTAGGCTTTTTCTTTCTCCTCACATTCTCACCAAAGCTTTTCCCAGGAATATCACACAGCCTGACTCACTCCCCCTCACCCACCGAGGTTCCTCTGCTGTGACAAACAGAAATCTCCCAAACCAACCACAGCAGGCCCTGCTGTGCAATATTCCTCTGGCCACTTCAGATGCTTGGCTGTTATTTCTCATTATTTCCAGTTAAAACTCACAGCAGAGCTCACTCACAGGTGGGAAAAGGCTGAGCCATCCCCTGCCAGCTCCTGATCCCTCTGCCTTTGTGTGTCACCATTCCCTTTTCCCTTTGGGGCCTGTGTTTGATGTTCTGCTGCACAAAACCCACGAGCCCAGCACACAAAGCTCTCAGAGCGGGCACAGAATGACTCAGCACTTGGAATTGTTTTTCCCCCTGAACACTTGGCTGACCTTTGGCTCTCCTCCCGAAGGAGATGACACATCCTGTGTCAGAATGAAGTGACTGAGSCCATCACAGCCCTGGCATTTCCACGCTGGAACCGCAGGATTTCTGAGCTGAAGGGCACCCACTGTTCTCTGCACTCTCTTTCTGGTTCATGACCTTACACTTGCAGCATCTTTTGTACATYCAGCCATCTGTGATGCTGCAGCTGGGCAGGGCTTCAGAGTTTTGTGGGGTTTAAACTTGAGACCTCAAACAACTCCGCAGCTCTGACTCAGATCTCGAACTCTTTAGATCATTTAAGGACATTAAATGTTTTGTCATTACCACAATTCAGTATAAATAAGCTTCCTGGCTCTTATTTCTTTCCTAAAAAGGGAAACCACATCCTTTTTTTGACTGCAGTTGATTTGAAAGCAAAAGGAATAGCACAGGAAGGAAAACAGKAACACTCATTTCTAGGGTCAGGGCCCAGGTTTTTTAGTACATTCTGAATATTGTACAGAATATCTGTCCTTTTAGAAGGCACTCATCTGAAGGATGTAATTCCTTTAAAACAGGCTTCTTGTGATAAAGTTTAGATTCCTTTTTATAGCTGCCAAATGTTGGCCTTCTAACAAAAGGAGAAAATGCCCCTGTTATAAAACACTGAGTTTGTGACTCCAGCTTTGCTTTAAAGCAAAGCCACCACCATAAAAATCCTGAGGCAGGTGTAGAGACTTGCTGTGCCTGGCTTTTGGCTTGAACAGCCAAGAATTTCACAGCCTTTCATCAGCTGAGAACCTTGTGTTTCCTGATGATAGCACAGAGGGAAGAACCTCTTGGATCACASGGAATTGCTCAGGACTCCCCTTTGAAGGAGGATGCCAGGGCAGCTCTCTCACTGGGAAAGCCTCTGGTGAAAACAGAGGGGCTTAAATTAAACAAGAGAGCTCGTGGCACATGGAACCAGAGATAAGAGAAGCTCCAAATGCTTCACTACCGACTTCTGAGCTGGAAAAAGGATGTGGAGTGATAGAAAAGCTCAAAGAGGACTTGCTTGGAGCTCAGGACAAGGCTCTACCTCAGCCTGTGTTCCCAATAAATAATTTACCTGCAAAAAATTACCTATAGAGGCAATCTCAACGAGATTAATTACTTCATCCAAACAATTATGGATGAGTCCAGGCAAAGTCCTGCCACAGTATTGATGGGAGCTGCCTCAGCACTGTGATGTTCCATGTCCTACAGGAGCCTCTGTCCTGTCCTTTAAAACCTCTCCTGGACTTCCTGAGGGGCTTCCAGAGCTGGGGGTGGCTGGAGAGCTCCACATTCACCCCAAAATATTGTCACAACTTACACACAGCTCCAGCCACACAGTGAAAGCCAAACCTCTGTCCTGACAGCTTTGTCCCCCCTCTCTTTCCTCTTTTTCCATCATCAAAAGTTCTGTGGTTCCATGGTTCTTGGGTAGGGGGGGAAACACAGATCAGCAGCACACAGCTGGTGGGTTGTGCACTTACTGTCCAGAGTGGTTCCTATTTAACTATTTGTATTGATACTTAAATGTTTGCATTTAACTGTTTGTGTTTGTATTGATACTTAAATGTTTATATTCACCTGTTTGTGTTTGTATTGATACTTAAATGTTTATATTCACCTGTTTGTGTTTGTANGTTTGTGTTTGTATTGATACTTAAATGTTTATATTCACCTGTTTGTGTTTGTATTGATACTTAAATGTTTATATTCACCTGTTTGTGTTTGTATTTTTCTTAAATACTTACGATTAACTATTTGCATTTTTCTTAAATACTTTAACTGTTTGTATTTATTCTTAAATGTTTATACTTAACTGTCTGTATTTGCAGGGGCAGGGCTGGAGCTGGTGTTTGGGATCAGCCCTCCCAAAGCCAGGCTGCCTCTCCCACTGTATCTTTCCTCGGCACATTCCCCACTTCCAAGCCTTGAAAATCCTCTTTTTTGACAGATCTTTCCTCTTTTTCCCCCTCAGAGAATCAGCTGGGATCTGCTCCCTGCCCCGCAGGAATGTTTGGGAGGCATCACCACGGCTCCAGAGCATCCAGCCTCTGATCAGACACAAATAAATCCCTGTTCCTTGGAATTCAAACTTCCCTGGCTCCCCAAAGTGCCATCCCGCAGCACTGTTTATTCATACACGACATTTCTTTTACATCGCTGCTGAGATTTATGTATCAGCAGATCCTGTGGTGGCGCATGAGGAAGCTTTGTGTGATGCCTTTTTATTCTGAAGGAGGGAAATTCGGGACGGGGCTGGCAGAAAACGCTGAAATGCAATTGCTGRGTGCCCTCTGGTGCTGCCAGGAGGAAACAGCTCCGCTGCCTCCCTGCCGGGATGCTGAGGAGTTTATTTTATAAAAATGTGTCCTGCCCAACACATTTTTTTATAAAATCCTATTTTTTTTCATTACTCTTATCTTCTGTGTGCCCTTAATTCCTGTGTTTACCACGAATTTCCATTTATGCCGTTTAGAAGAAGCTCTCTGGAAGCACAAATTACAGGCACAGTTTCCACCCTGCTGTATTGGATTTGGAAAATCAAATGTGCTCCGTTTTACCTTTATCCTCCCTTGTTTTAGCAGTCCTGTCCYTGCCGAGCTCAGCAAACAAAGATATTAAACTTTTACCAKTGCTCCCTCATATTGTTTATAGAGTGTTCAGTGCAATAGAGTATTTAGTGCAATATTCTATTATAAAAAGTAAAAAAGGAGCCCCCCCAACACTCCTGTGTGTGAGCTGAACACAGGAGCAAAAGTAAATTAAAATAACACCACAAAACAGGAAGAAAGTGTGAAATATGAGGAGATTTTATGAAACAACAAACACTGGATATTGTTTGTACAGGTGGGCCAACCCCTTCATATTTAAAACGGAAGGATTAATCCATATGTTTGGAGTTATCCTCTCTTCTTAACAACACTGGGGATTTTTGGTTAAAAAAGTTTCCCCAACACTGCAGAATATTCCTGATTCCATTCTATTTTGGCAACTTTGTATTTTTTATACCATCCCAGGTTTCATGGCAAGGCTGGGGTTTGGTAGAGGGAGTTAAAATTCAAAATGCAGACGCAGAATAATGCCCCCACTTTAAATTTTTTTGGGGGGAAGAGCCACAAGAGCTGGAACCAGGAGCTTTGGAGCAACTCTCTGGCTACAAAGGGGGTTCCCAGAGGGATGAGAGGTTCAGGTCCATGGTGGGGATACTCAGGAGCCTCCTGTGGGCAGAATTACAGAGCATAATTCTGTAATTAGGGCAGCTGATTGCTGTTAKTATGGGACTGATTCTTGTTTTGGGACTGCAATTCCCAGGTTTCTTTAGGGAYGACTCCATGATTTAATYTGATTGACCCCCAAGCTGTAAATGGTGCAAATCCAGCACTGCAGGACAGGTATTCCCTGGTTCCACACCCACTGAGTTATTCCTTAGGCCCCCAAGTTYTCAAATTGCTCTGATGGCAACATTGGCTCAGCCCCATGTGAGGAACCTGCAGAGCTGCCAGGGCAGTTTCTGGGGGTGAGAAAGAGGCAGTGGAATTCCTGACTCTATTTCAACCCACTTTTTACATCGAGGGCAATTTCCTTGTTTTCCTGAAACCGCATCAACTTCACTATGGAAATAAAGGTGCAGGAAAAAAGCCCCAAAAAGGGGATTTTTCTCCCCCAAATTGTTATTCCACTTCAGTCACTGAAGGACCAAACTTTGCTACCCCTGGGATTTGCAGGGTTTGCTTTGGCATCTGATTCACCACAGAGCAAAGCACACAAAACTCCTCATTGCCAGTGCCAGGCAGCCTCTGCCTGCCCAGGAGTGAGGAATATTCATTGCAAACGYTCCCTGTGCCTGCAAAGGGAGCAGATTCCCATCCCCAGGACTGTCAGCAGCAGCACTGAGTCAGCACAAAGTGACAAATCACCAGCAAAAGCTGATGGCAGCTCTGAGCCATCGTTTTATTAGAGGAATTGCTTTTGTAAATTTAAAGAGTTTGCTTTGCTGATGACAAGGAGATGCTTGAATGACTGATTTTTTTGTTAATATTTATAAGCAGATATTCATAACCTCTGGCAGTTTGTCACTAACTTTCCCATGTATGAGAGGGCTGTAATGAACTTCATTACAGTGAATATTTGCTTTCCATTTTTGCTGCTACACTAACAAAAAAAAAGGCTTTTAATAATAAATAGCATTTCCTAGAGTGAAAGGCATGGAAATTGYGGCAGTCTTTGAAGAGCCCTTCTCATCCCTGCTCAGCAAAAGTAGAATTTGGGGTAGTGAAGAGCAATTTACAGATTTTCTTCTGATTTTCATTTGTTTGCTTTCTTTAAAATTTAAAAAGAGCTGTTGAAGAGTCAGAAGAGTTTTGTTTGTCATTCTGACTGCTTGTTTAGGTTAATTTAGTTACTGATTTTACCTGGTCTGTGCTGTCATTTATTGCTGCTTAATTCAGCTTGACCTTCACCCTTGAACCCCTCACTGTACCAAAAGGAAAAGCAACAACCATTTAAAACATCTATTTTCTGCTTCTCTGACTGCTCTGCCATAATTATTGCTGCCCAAAGCTTCTCTGAATACCAACAACAGAATTGTGACTGCAACAAAGTGTTACACCATCAGGGAGAAAGCAATGGAGAGTGAGGTAAGGGCAGGGTCAGATGAGAAAATTGGGGAAAATCCTTCCCTGGGAGGATGGGCAGTGCCTGGCACAGGTGCCCAGAGCAGCTGGGGCTGCCCCTGCATCCCTGGAATTGTCCAAGGCCAGGTTGGACACTGGGGCTGGGAGCAGCCTGGGATGGTGGAATGGGATTGCCCCTTCCAACCCAAACCATTGTAGGATTTGAGCATTAATAAACCAATAGAATAATGAAAATTATGACTAATGCAAAAAATTAACAGAAAAACAAAGCCCAAACCCACCCAAAAAGCAATTAAAGGCTCTGTGCTTCCTATTCACACCAATTCACACCAAGCAGAATTTAATCCTMTCACTCAAAGCTTAAATAGGCACAAATTTCCCCCTTATCCAATTGTATCTCTATCCTAAACGCACCCAGATTCCCACAGAAATGTTGCTGGAAATAAAGGTTTGCATTCTCTTAGTAAGAATCTCTACTGAAATTACTCCAAAGGAAACCTATCTAGAGAATTCCATCTCAGCTACAACCAAAGATATATCAGAGCAACACAGAAATTTTTAATAATGTATTTAAAAGTTCATTGTTTTCTAGAAATGAACAGCACATCATCAAAAATGCTTTCAGGAACCATTTCTATATCCACAACACAGGAGCAGGAAACTTCCCCAGCCCTTCTGCATAACCTATTCAGCAGCTGAGGCAGAGCTGAAGCGTGTGATGGAGAGGAAAAAATTAACATTTAAGTAGTTTGGCAGTGTTGAAACAAATGGAATTATTGAGCAGCACAGCAGTGGCAGCAGRGAAAGTGAAAAGGTGCATGAAGAGCCTTGTTCCAGACAAAATGCACACTTAGCATCCAATTATGGAAAAGCTGCTGCTCTCAAGAGCTTTAAAACAACTCCACAGAAAAGACTTCACATCCCARTGAATGCTCAGTTATAGAGGTGCTCTCCCAGCCCTAGCAAAGATGTCCTTAGCAAATATTCCCTTCTCCACCAGGGAATAAAACACTCAGGGATCTCTCACAGACTGATAAGAATTTTGTACAATTCAAAGTGGTTTTCAGTATCCAGGTCAGCTAAAGAATGAATAAAGAGGCTGTGAGATGAAAATAAAGCAAAACTCCATCAAATTTCACTTTCAAACATTTTTCCATCTCAACCAAGCTGTCAAAATGTAGTTCAAAATCAATTCTCTCAAGAAAAAAAATTGAAACTAATTCAATTCTTTTACATCTTGCAATAAAGACAGAAAGAGCAGCATTGCTTGGATCCAGCCAGCAAGAGCTGGAGGTGAAGGAACAAATCCTGGGGGAAAATCCATATTCAAGTAACTTCAGCCAATGAGAGCAGAAGAAATCCACTCTTACCTGTTCCAGCAGCTGCAGCCCAAAGGACACGGAGTGTTCCTCACACAGACACAGGAGCAGGGAKCCACAGCTCCCAAATTCCAGCCACRGSRGTGAAGAGGACACAGAGCACTCCCTGCTCTCCTGAGGTCATGGAAAAAGGGAGGGAGGGAAATTAAAATCTGAGACAGGTGCTCTGAGTTTCTCCCAAAAGAAAATCCCTCCCAATCCCAAAAGGATGATTTGCTGGAATTCCCCTTTGGGAGCTGCAGCTGGAGCAGGAGGCAACTGCTGCTGCCATCCCCTCTCTTCTGGCATCCCCAGGTGGAACAGATGAGCAGGGACAGAGCAGGAAACCGTGGGGACTGAGGGGCTGCCATGGCAGGGATGCACCCAAGAGAAAGGGATTTTGCATGGATACCCCAAAGGAGGTGGAATGAATCCCTTCCCAAGCAGTAAAAATCAGGCTTTTCCCCATCTCATCACTGGGCACACATTCACTGATGGCTCCTGCAACCCCAGTCAGGGATCTGGTGAGGGGACCCTGATCCCACATTATCCCAGCAGGGGAAGGAGGTGACAGTCCCAAATCTGTGTCACTGCCCTGGCTGGGGTGGGTGCTCYAAAACCCTGCCCAGTGCTGGAGTCTGTTCCTTCCATGGGACTCATCCCAAAGGCTCGTGGTGTAATTCAGCAGTTCCAGCTGAACCAGTGACCACAGGAATACAGATATTATATGGATTTTAATACAGATATTATTGGGGATTTTAAAAACGGAATTTCGTCCCTTAAAAAAAAATTAAAATTCAATTCTCACAATAAAAATTTCCTAAAAGTACCCTCAGTACTAAGTGAATATGTTTCTTGTATTTTCACACCTCTTGAGACCTCAGCCATTACAAACCAATCAGTTCTGGGTTTAAATACTTCAGGAAGTCAGATTCCAACCCCCCCCCCGAAGTTGCATAAATGTGAGTGATAAAAAACCCCACAAACCTTTGACAGCTTTTACTGCACAGCCAAATTTACACCCCACGGTCACAGGGCTGTGCATTGCCCAATGCCTGTTAGGAGAACTCATCAAAAACACAGATATAAACCACACACACCTTGCTGCCGTCTCAGAACGCTGCACGATTTTTATCTCCTGCCCATAAATAATGGAAGCATCAGCACATTTGTCGGGGCACCACAACAAATCCCATCCTCTTGGTGATTGTGAACACACTGGAGCTTGTTATTGACCTTGTGTAAAATACTGACACAGGAAAATAGGGGGGGRAAAGAGAAACAAAGTTTTCCCCCCCCACCACACACACCAAAGCTAAAATACAGCTGAATTTATAATGTGATGTGGGAGGAATGAACTGTCATCAGGAACGAGCTGCAAAATAAAGCGTGGAGCAAATCTSAAATCCGATTTTAATAGAGTGAGGTGTATCCATCCACATAATGACAACTTAGGTGCACATCTCACTTGATTTAATCAGCCCTCGTTTCAAATCTTCAAACACCAGTCACTGTAATGAAACGGAATTTATTACCCATCTGTACAAGCAGCACTGCTGATTTTCCTGAGGAATCCATTGAGGTACTTGTGGACATGGGGATGGCTGAATTCATCAGGAACTCAGCTCTCACTGCCTGATTTCCCACCTCCTTTGTGCCCCTCTGAAATGCCYGGTGTAAACGCAGCCCTGCCGGTCCAAAATAAAGATTCATCTGATTGAGCACCAGTGCTGCTTCCTGAAACGTTCCTCGACTGGAGCAGAGTGTCGGAAAACACATTTTTCCCTTAACATTTTGATGTGAAGCGTCCTTTGCCACGTTCTCAGTTCTTCAAGGCCCATCAAGGATGGTGTTTGTGTGCTCTGTTCCATTGGAACTGTTCTCCTCACACACAAAAGGGCTTTATGGGGTCCAGGGAAGGGCTTGGGTGTGAAATGTGGGAAATCAAGGCACAGAAAACTCTCAAAACCTCGTGCAGGCTCMAACACGGCAGAGAATCAGAGAATTCCACCTGAGACCTTGGGAAAGGCTTCCCGATTTAGACCAGAAGCAAGAATGTGGGTTTGTAGTATAGAGACGTATTAAGCTGGGTAGTGGGAAGTTTTAAAGTTTAAAGTTTAAGATATAGAAGTAGTCATAAAGGAAATAAGAAGTTTTAAGGTGTAGTGCTGTAAGTTTGTGATGATTGCTCAGGAGAGTCCGCGCTGTGGCAGAGACACATAAAGACAAATTAATTAGGCATTGGTGTGAAAGTAAAAACACCCTTTGTGGCAGTAGTTAATTGGCTAATGAACCTCTAAGAGACCTTGTAAGGTGTGATTTTGTGACCACTGATGACCACTGGCCACGAACTCCTGGCCAGTGAAGATGTTCTCACCCTTCATGAGACTGTGGAATAAATCCTGCTTTTGTCTCCCAGAGCTCCTGCCTCTTAAAATCCCGACAGTGCAAGGCCCACAAAACTTGGAGTGTTTGTGGGATCATGGAGGGGTCTGAACCCCGTGGATCAGAACAGGAGACAAAAWCCCTTCGCTGGTGGGAGAGGAGCAGTTTGCTGTTGATTCCAGCGCTTCTTCTTTGTGCTTTCCTTTCCAGAGGAATTTCCCGTGCCTGCTGCTCCTGCAAAGGCAAATCCATTCGRGAAGGATCTGTATCAGAGCCTATTCATCCACTGAGGACATTGCTCTGTGGGGTTTGCTGTTATGGGATAGGAGTAAATAAATATGGAGCATCAGGGATAGTGTGGCAGCAGAACCAGTTTTCAACCTTAATGATTCTATGATTCTCTGTACACACACACACACCTGTTAYTAGATCTCCTTTTCCAATGCAAAAGCAGGCAGTTTTAGTAAAAAGTAGRTATTTGCACTTGTAAAAGGACAATTCATATCCAATCCAGAACATACTTAAAAAAAAAAGAAAAAAAATCAAGTTTTGTATGCAAAACCTCCTTACAGAATTGTTGTGAAGGAACTGGAACCAAAATAAAACCAGAACATCCCCAAATAAGAACAGATGCTCTTGAAGGGATTACCCTGCAGAAATGCTTGTGCCAAACTGTTTTTATAAAAATTATAACTCATTTACCTGCAGTTCTTCCCTGCACAACTGCTTCTATCAAGAAGAGCACCAGGCAGCACTCGAGTCTTGACTCTGAATTGTCTGAGGCTGCAAAGAACTTAAAGGGAGAATTTTTGGTTGTACCAATGACTCCCCTCCCTTTCTGTCCTGAAAACACCAATGCTGCTGGTCTCATTCCACATCCCAGTACGGCCATCTGTGAAACGTTCAAATATTTCTGTAAAAATCCTCTTTTGCAGCCAGAAAACAATTAGTAGTGATCGTATTATCTTGGATGCTGCTCTTTTTTTACAGACAGTTAGAAAGCACATTTATGTGCTCAGCTTCTTGTAAAATTGCTAATAAGTGGCAATTAGGGTTATTAATACTTCCCTCCGAAGTGAGAAAGCAGATCCTTTTCATTAGACCGAGTAGTTTSTCAGAGAAAATTGGGGCAATAACGAAACAATTTCCTGTTCTAACAGGGCCATTTCAGAGGATTTGTCTGCRGGGAATTCGGGGCTCTCTTTGATAAAACAACACCCAGGTTCCAGCTGATCCCGAGCCTGCACAGCTCCAGGGGTCAGGAGAGTTTGTTCCAGGTTTTGGGTCACCTCCCTGCAGTGTCTGTGCAATATTTGGTTGAGTTATAAATTATTTTATCATCACTCCACGTTGAACTGACTGCTGTGTTTTGTTTTCCCCGGTATTTCACTGGGAAGGGGGTGAACCCAAAATTCCCCAGCATCAAAGGGGGTTTAAATGAGAGCTTTCACATTCCTTCTGATCATCAGAGACACTCTGGGCTGGTTCTGAGTGATCATTACTGAGCACTCCGAGCCACAATGATGAATTTTTAATGTRCAGGTAGACCAAACCCTACAAATAAAAACCCTCCTGAGGCAGAGGAATAGGTGTGGACACATCCCTGGGGCTGCAAAATCCCAAACTGCAGCTAAATCAAGAAGAAATAAACATGGACAACAAGATTTAATCAACATATCCCCAGGGTCTTCATCCCAAATTTCTTCCTGCTGTGGATGTATTCCTGATATTACTGAATCTCACCCCCCAGCAAAACCAAAATCCAAATCAGGSACTGTCACTGAAGAATTGGATGCTMTAAATTTACTTTCRTAGGTGGCTTTGCTCTGAAATAAAGGTGGCATTTTTAATACATCTTTAAGAATCAATTGACAACTTTAATTTTGAAATAACAGCTTGGTTTTAACAGATTATAAACTGCATTTTATTAAATTTATACCCAGGCTGGGCTGACTCATGAGCCAGAGATGCAGAATTACTTATAGGAAGCCAGGAAAAGTGTGGCAGCTCTGCCTTAAAATATTCTGGGGGTTTAATATTYCTTTTTATGCAGAAACCACTGAAGAATCAAGTTTGGAGTGTGGAGTTCATCTTTCTTCAGGGTGTACACTTAGCCCTAAAATGATTATCCATTTGGGATRTCATCATGGAGAGCCAGGATCACAAATGGGGATGGGGCTTTCAGCTGGAAAATTGGATGGAACAAGAGGAAACCTGGATTTCTCCACACATCACAAAACTCAGAGAACATGAGAATAAATTCTGCAAGGATTTCCACAGATTTGTTTTTAAACGTAAGGTTTTGGAATTTTCCAGCCCCTGTTTTTGAAATAGCAGCTCCTATTGAGATAACCAGTTCAAACAAAACAGCTCAGCTTTGCTTTTATGCATCCATAAAATTCCCTGCACGAGGTGCTCAGTGAAGTATCAGGCAGTAAACTGGGGAAAACAGAGCCATAAAGCTGAAAGGTAAACATGTGGAGAATAATCAAACTTTTWAAAGGCACACATTAAAATGAAATTCTCTCTCTATTTTTATCTGTCTAATAAGTGGATTTTTTTTTTTTTTGTACAGAGCAAGGTGTTAAAACCATCCAAGATGCTCCGAGCCTTTGGGCACTGAAAGAAAATGCAGTGATTTGGCTCTCCAGGCTTGCTCAGGAAATGCTGATAATTACCCTATTAACAGCCTATTAAATCAATTAAATCGATTAACAACTCTAAAACTGCAACCCACCGTTTTTAGTAGGAAGGATTTGATGTCTTCACGCAYGGCACTGCTCAAAATCTCTGGCAGAAATTCACAGGCAGCTCTAGAGCTCWGCTCAGTTTGATTTTGGGACTCCTTCCCACTAATTGCTCAGCAGGAGGAGCAGTAATTACATGAGCTGCAATATACAGGGTGCAAAAAAAAGYAATGCATATTTGCCACACCAATAAAAAAAGGCTGAGAAAATCATATTTTGTACAAATTAATTAGAACCAAGCATTAAATTATGTAGTAATTGCTCTGTGGCATAACTTCCCAACAACTACTGGAAATTAGTTAAGGTTTTCAATAACTACATATGAGAAACATAATTTTTTTACAGCTTTATTTTCGTTAGTTTAAGTTCCTAGACAGCCACAAATCCAACATAACTTTCCTTTATGTTAAACAAAGAGCAGAGAAAATTCCCAGACCTTCCCAATGAAAAGCTGCTTCCARGTTTGACACTCCACACTCTGAGGTTATTTTATTCTTTCCTTTTTCACAGCAATTTCCACAATGAAGTGCTTAAACTCCCCTGAGTATTTACATAAATTATCCCATGGCAGGGACACCTCCCTCTGTCCCAGRCTGCTCCAAACCCCAATGTCCAGCCTGGCCTTGGGCACTGCCAGGGATCCAGGGACAGCCCCAGCTGCTCTGGGCACCCTGTGCCAGGGCCTGCTCACTCTTACAGGGAACAATTCCTGCCCAATATCCCATCTGAACCTATTTCCCTTTAGTATGAAGCCATTCCCTCGGTCCTGTCACTCCATCCCTTGCCAATTGTCTCTCTCCATGTTTCTTGTAGCTCCATCAGGTCCTGGAAGGTCACAGTGAGGTGACCCCAGAGCTTCTCCTCTCCAGGCTGAACAATCCCAGCTCTGCCAGCCTTTCCTCCCAGCAGAGCTGCTCCATCCCTCTGCTCATCCTGCTGGATGCTCATGGAATGCAAAATTCCAACTGCTGAGCACCTTTCCAAAGGAGCCCAAGCAATCAACCTTTCACAAATCACTGATTTTAGTCCTTCATTTTACTAAGACTGAAATCCTGCTTCTCCTGGCTTTTCTAACTGTTCCATCATTAAATGCCAATTCCACAGCTTTTGGAGTTGACTTTTGACTCCGACATGAAATGGAAATTTAACAACCCCTACCAGCATGAGGCCAAATAGAAATGCATCAGAGACAGCTGAGRGGAGGAGGAGGTGTTGATCACAAGCCTGGCATTTTTAATGTTGCACAGCTCCTTTTTCAGCAGAATTTTTATTTTCTAAAAATTTAGTGCTAAATCATAAAGCCTTTTCTTTCTTTCTTTTTCTTTTTTTTATAGCTGATACATAATGTATGACTCCACATAAATCTAGTCCAAGTCTGGCTTTGGACATTCACAGCCACCACAGCRGAATAAATTTATAACAGAGACTGATTTTAACAGCCCTCTTCTATGGGAGTTCAAAGCATTCTGTGTCTGCCTGCATTCTTCCTAAAGTTTGCAAGATCTGGGAGATTTTAAACCTTTCTTATCTTGGAAACAAAGAACAGGGAAATGAGAAATGCTGTTGGCTCTTGTGGCAGCTCCTTGGAGCTCTAACCAGCCACGCTCTGCACTCACAGCACCARTGCAGAATTATTTAAGGATATTTTCCATGGCTGGGATTCCAAAATAACCACAGCAGCAAGCACAGAACCATCAGGGTTGGAAGAGAGCTCCAAGATCATCAAGTGCAACAGCACCATCAAAATCACCCCTGAACCTTGTCCCCAAGAGCCACATTCAGAAGCTTCTTGAGCAGAGACAGTGACTCCACCACCTCCCTGGCAAACTGATCCCAATGTCTGAGCAACCTTTCAATGAAAAAATCTTTTTCTAAAACCCCTGGCGCAAATTGAAGCCATTTCCTCTCATCTTTTTTCTGGTGCCACAGCAGAAGAGACTGAATCCCACCCCACGTTTGCTTTGGAGGAAGAGAAAGGTTTGTGAGCCCCTTTTGCAGTTCTTTTTGCAAATCTTAGAGTGGAAAAAGCTTTTATGGCAGCTTGAAGGTCAGCCCAGCCTCAYGCCAGCATGAACATTTCCAAGGTGGCCAAGCTCTGCCTTCCTATCCTCTGCCAATCACACACAATACATTTCCATGCTGTTTTCTTATTCCTGGCTGGATTCAGCCATCACACAAATCTCCAGCAGCACAGGGAGCTGGAAGGATTCCCACACATCCCTGCAGGAAGAGCAGTGGCCCCAGCAGAGCAGCACCAGGCTGACTTTGGCAGGTGGGACCTGCATCCTTTGTGAGGAATAACTCCATTTGCACCCCAGCTGCTGAGCTGGCCTGGCATTTGTTCTGCCAGGGTCTCACCATTTTCCCATCAGTGTTGCCCCACTGATTGCAGCAGGTTCRCAATGGATTTATGGCAGCAGAG
Organism: Alauda arvensis; assembly: GCA_902810485.1. Classification (NCBI taxonomy): domain Eukaryota; kingdom Metazoa; phylum Chordata; class Aves; order Passeriformes; family Alaudidae; genus Alauda; species Alauda arvensis. The sequence continues at coordinate 629,580 of CADDXX010000465.1, forward strand.
ATGAGACTTTTGGTTTTTTTATTTATTTCTCCATCTGGGCCTCATTCCATGGGATAAACTCCTTGCCCACTGCATCCCAGAGGTGGGAGCCCCTTCCTGGCCTTGGGGAAAGCTCCTGGGACCCTCCAAGGGCAACAACAGCTCCAGTGATTTCAGCAGGGAGAGGAGACACCCAGATATTCCATAGCAATGGTACATTTTATTTCTAAATCAAGTGTGTTTTATTTCTAAAAAATCAGATTTATGAAGCCTCTGCATTCTGGGCAGCTCACTCAGTGTGGAGATGTGCAGCTCTGACATAAAAACACAAAGTGTTTKATTTCTGTGCAGCTGGGGCTTCACAGCAATGCCTGCTCTCTGAAATRCCCTGAGATGCACATCCCTGCATTTCCTGCTAAATTTAAACACCACCAGGACTTTCTTTTTGGGCGTATTTATTTCTCTGTTTCTTAATTTAGAGAACGTGTCTGCCCTCCTCTTTGTCAAATTAGCTCCCAATTAAAGCAGCACTTCAGACTCCCCTAATGCAATCACATGCTAATAAACCAGCGCAGCACCAATTAGAGAAAGTGCTTCTCTTCCAAAAATAGTTCTGTGTGTTCCTCAGTTCTTTCTGCAAGGAAATCTGAGCTGCTGGGAGTTTGAAGAGTACATTGAATATTTGAGAACAAAGCAAACCAGATAACAGCATGGAAATTGTAGGAAAATAGTGTAAAGAGGTGGATTTGTTGGGAAGTTGGACTCTTTGATAAAACCCTGAAGTCCACTTGCCTCAAAGAGAGTTTTTGAGATCTCTCTCTAAAACCTCACAGTTTGTTGCTTCAGCAGGAGGACAGAGTTCATCAGTCTGGAAAACAATTTAAAAAAATCCCCTTTTAGGAAAAATGATTAATCCTCAAAACCAAAGCTCCTGCATGAAAAAAAATAAACCAAGCAGTTTCAGCAAGTTCTGCAAATCTGAATATGCACTAAGTTGGTAAAATTACCAGAATATCTTCTTTTGGCATCTTCAAAATAAGAAAATTTTTCCTTTTCAAAACGACCTTTCCCTTCAAAATCTGAGCTAATCAAGCAAATGACAGATCAAAGATAGCAGCAAAATAATTAAATGCTTCAAATCTATCAAACCTATTTTTGTCAATTAAAGCAAGAAAAGATCTCATCAGTTTGCAAAAGAAAAAAGAAAAAAGAATTAATAATAGGCTTTTTTCTGGTGTGGGCTTTGAATTAGGGGGGACGATCAGAAAGATAATTTGCCAATTTGCATGTGTTTAAGTGTGATTTGGTGATCCAGTGCTGCTTGAAGGCTGCTCTGAACTGAACCTCAGAGTTTATGAGAGGAGCCAAGCCAGGATTTCAGGAATCGTGGATTTTAAAATTTCCCTCCCGTGGTTTCTTTTCCAACATTCCAACATTCCARCRTYCATTTGGGCACCACTGGCARCAAAGGGGAGGAGGAGAGCCTTGGTCCCAGCAGCTGGAGKGCAGAGAAAAGGAGACACTGCCTTTCCTCCACATCAGGATGCTGCTGGTCCAGCCTCTGCCAGCAGCTTGTGCCAGCCCCAGGGGGAACACAGAAAACCAGGAGATGATTTAAAATGCCTTTAGGCTGACAGAGGGCAGGGATAGATGGGATATTGGGAAGAAATGTTTCCCTCTGGGGGTGGGGAGGGGCTGGGATGGAATTCCCAGAGCAGCTGGGGCTACCCCTGGATCCCTGGCAGTGCCCAAGGTTGGACATTGGGGCTGGGAGCAGCCTGGGACAGTGGGAAGTGTCCCTGCCCATGGCTGGGGTGGGAATGGGTGGGATTTAAGGCCCTTCCAACCCAAACCATTCCATGGTTTTATGAAGATCAGTGACAGGGAAAACGCACATTTGTGTTGCACCTGCAGAGGTGAAACGGTGCAAGCTCCTGGAGCTGCAGTGGTGATTCACCAGGAAAAGCTGCTGCTCCTCCTCCTCCTCCTCCTCCTCCTCTGCCAAGCCAGGCCAGCTCAGCCCTGAGCCCCTGCTGGAGCCCAGGAACGATGCAGAGCCATGAATTACCCACCCCTCAATGTCCAGGAGTAACCTCACACGTGCCAACCACACCGTGCTTATCAAACCTCTCTGGAATTCAGCAGGGCAGGTCTGTCCTGGAAAATGCAATTAATAAAAACCTGATGAACTGGCTGGATTTTAATTCTCCTCCCTCTTTGCCCTTCTGTGACTTCCCCTGCTGCCTTCTCCCATCACTCCAGCACAATTTACAGCAGATGTGGTTTCAGATCTCCTTTAGGGGGGAAGGAAAGCAGGAAAGCAGCAGCTGGGACTTCTCACAAGTTCACCTCTGCATCTTAACACCCAATTACCCCGTGAAAACACAGCTGCCTTGGGTACCTGCAGCATCAAACCCAGCTCTGAGAGCAGCAACATCCCTCCAGGAAAAGCCATCCAACATGAGGGGCACGGGGTAAAGCCAGCACCCACTCCTGGTGGGGTTTGCACCACTGGAAAAATGGGAATCAGGTTCCAAGGCTGGCAAAAAGCAAAGTACACAGAGAGGATCTGCAGGAATTCGTGTTCTGGCTCAAGGGAAGAGCACAGGGAAGTCAGGGGAGATCCTGAACCACCCCACAGCATTTTGCAGGCAGTGAACTGCCGGCAGAACTGGTTTGGGCTGTGTTTCATTTTAACGCAGTGAACTACACCCTGCTCAATATTTACAGAGRAGTCTTTATGGTCATTGCTGTCTTTCCCCTCTGATTTTACCTTTTTTTTATTATCACTGCCACGTTTCACTGTCCTGTAATAAGAAAATCAGGCTGCATTTCCATAATTATTCAGGACAGTGCCARGTTTTGCAGAAGAAAATACACGAGGGTAAAGGGACACTCTCAGAGATCCCAAAAGATTAATGAAAACTTGAAATKACTTGGAATGATGCAAATAATTCTATGTGGGATGATTTTATTTATCAGAAATGCTGGACATCCAGCACATTGCTCAGTGGAGCCTGCACTCCATTTACTGTGTAAATTCTCATCAGTGGTGCAGGAACGAAGTGAAAAACACAAGGATGGAGGGAAAATTTTTTATGAGTGCAGATTCTTAGCATGAAACTTCCCCTTTCTTCTCTCCATTCTTTTCCTTCAGCAGAGAAATTGAAATCTCCTGTAAGTTTTCCCCATCCCGTTTTGAAAACTGATTTAAGTAACTCAGCAAGAATTTGACTCGATTTTTCTCACCCGTGACAAGAAGGACAAGAGTGGGAACAGCTCCAAAAAGGAGCTTTCCTGGCTCTGAGTGGAATTAGGGTTGGGAACGAACACAAGAGGGAGAACAAACCCCACATTTGCAGCACCACAACTCCACAGCAGCACGATGTGACCCAAAATAAAGATCGGGGTTCAGATGGTTTAAACCAAGATGCTCAGAGCCAAGCAGAGGAATTCCAGTTCTTTGCCTCCATTTCCTAAGTGGATGCTGAAAACAGGAGGGCCTGATCCTGATCCTTCTCTCCTAAACCTCAGCCAGCCAAAACAGGGGGAAGGAATTGTGGTGCCTCACATCCCAACATCCATTTATTATTGAATAAAACAGSTGAGTTGGAATAAACCAGCTCTAAATGTGTTGTCCTCAAAGGTCAGGAAGGTTTAGTTGATATAAATGAATTTTCACTCCCTTTAACTTCCAGACCTTTCACCTTGTTGTGATCTTTCCCCCTATTTTAGGTAAATCCTCTCCTCATTTTTAAGAAAAAAAAAGAAATGAACTCAGTGAGTGAAGCCTTCAATATTTTAGGTACCTGCAACTGAAATAAGGCATGGGAAAAAAATAAAAAAGGCCTAATTTGACAATGGTAAAATGTGTGACATTATTTAAGCAGCTCATTATGTGAAGCTTTCGAGCTGTTCTCTGAGCTCAGCTGAAGTTTCTGCTGCCTCCCTGCCCTTGTTAAGTCTTYCTGGTAAAAACTAAAGAGCTGCCTGTCTAATCAGAGATTAATAAGCTTATTTGGGAACTCTACACTGCAGCAGCATCAGGACAAAATGACTTAAGTTAAAAAACTACGGTTGAAAAAAAAAGGAAAGGTACACAAAGTTTGTCAGCTTCCTTTGAGGAGTGATGACTTGTTCCTTTAATTTGAGCTTTACACATCCAATTCCACACTAAAAACATTTCCAAGTGGCAAACTTTAAAGCAAACATCACTGATCAGGGTTCAGGGCATGCCAAGGGTTATTTCACTGCCCTTAATGTCCTTAGGTTTTGAATGAACTCCTGTGTTTATCTGGAGTCATTAAGGAGAGGAGCTGTGGCTGCAGAAATGAGTGGCAGCCAAAGCTTCACTCCTCGTTAGCTCTTCATGCTGGAAAAGGGATGGGAGCTTCTCACAGAGCCCAGGCTCAAAGCTGCCTTTGAGGAATTCCACCTGCTTTGGGCTCCTGGGGGGRAAATCTTCAAAACCTCAGCCCACCTCTGGGACTTCTGCTGGAGCCAGGGCTGCTTTGCCACTCATTTCCCAGAGTAAAGGGTTAGAAAACTATTCAAATAAAGTTTTTAGTGTTTTCTACAAGCTTCTTTGCCTTAGAGCTGTTGTAAAGTTTGGGAACAAGGCAATGTGTGGCTAAAAACCTCCCCAGACACTTGCAGGAAAACCTCCCAGGATCTTTTAGAATTGGTTTCCTTCCAGTTGCAGAAATTCCCTTGATTCACAGCTGCCCTGCCTGACTCTGTGGAACTCTGTGCCTCCCTCCACAGCCCAGATTCACCATTCCCTGAGCTCAGGAGCTGAGTTACCCTCCCCAAAATCCAAATCTCAGAGCTCTCAGCTGAAGGTGCCATCTAGAATATCCTCTCCTGGATAAAACCAGATTSCAGGATGCTGTAACCACAGCAAGGACCACTCCTCAATAATGAATCCTCTTCAAATGACCTTTTTTCCTAGATTTTTACTCCCTGGGGCCAAAAAAAGGTAAAGTAATAATTATTCAAACATCACCCAGTGAGCCAGGACAGCCACAACACATGGAATGTATCTTAMATTTCAGCACTGTTGTCTCAAATCCTGATCCTAAATCTGGTGCTGGGATCTCCCACAAACAGAAACCTGCCCATTCCTCTGCTCTTTGGGAACACTGATGACAACAGCTGACAGAGAAAAGGCTTTACTGTGCCATTCAGATGAGCACTGGCCAGGAAATGTGGCAAGCTAGAGGAGAAAATGAATAAAACCTGCCCACAGTGAGGTGTTTTTGTCTACATGGCACCAAAAGCAGCTCAGAAATATCCTGAAAAGTGCAGGGAGAGCAGGAGGCAGGGCAGAAATGCTGTTTGGGAAGGTATTTTAATGTAAGGACATTAAAAAAATGCATTAAAGCCACTTAAAAAAAAAGAAGAAAAAGAAAAGTGAGAGGCTCCATCCCAACCCTTCTGCAGCTGCTGCYTGTGAACAAACTCAGAGKTGTTTTACCCCTCCTGAGGCTCTGGGTCAGTGCAGCCTGAAGATGAAGCTCCCACAGCTCCCATTGAATCCCAGCCCAAATCCCAGCTCTGTCCCAGCTCCCTGAGCAGATCCAGGGCTGTCCAAGTGCCTCTGAGCTCCCAGACTGAATGTGGGGAATCCTCACTTTAAAAGGTCCCTGAGCCTCACTTTTCACAACTGATGCATTTGACCCTTGGAATTCCTCCTGGTGAAAATAAATTTTAGACACCAGTGCTGAAGATGATTTAATATCTGTGATTCTTCATTAGCCCTGAGTAATTTCTTTTAAAAATAAAGCTAAATATTCCTGAAATAAAATATGAAAATTGATGACACATTTTGAAAAGGCTCAGTGCAGCAGCAGAGGTCAAGCCTCACTTGTCTTCTGACTGAAATTCTTGGATAAAAAGGGAGAGCACCTTCTTTTTTTTATGAATAAATGAGGGGATTTCAATATAGATATAACAACATGAAATGGATTTGGCCCGAGTACATTACAGCCATTAAATAAATCACTGTTTCACAGAGGAAAAGAGGAGACTTTGAAAAGAAATGTAATTTCATACAACTTCATGACAGAACCAATTAATCAACTAAATGTAATTTCAGACCCTGGTTATAGAGGGGTAAGATACAGATCCATGAAATATTTCATCATTTTGGGAGRGGATGGGAAATAAATTTCCCAAAGAAAGCTCATTAGGCTGGGAGCTGTGCAGATCAGGGCTGATCAGAGCTGGCAGCAGAGCAGAGGGAGCTCCTGCAGTTCCCTCTGATCCCTGTCAGGTACTGGATTCCCCTGGATTCAGGGCAAAGGGGATGAGGGGGACCCCACAGAAATCTGATTTCTGGTGGGAAATCAGGAGTGGTCCTTGTGGAAAGAGCCAATCTCATCCCAATCCCCAGGGAAACCAATCCTGCTCTTGTTTCCCTACTGAGAATTTCCATGGGGTGAGAAGAAACTTGATAGACCCAAAACAAAATTTGCCTTTTGGCATTGCCCAGGTCAGGGCTGGACAAATATTGTGTCTTTTTTTCTTCCTATAAAGAATCAAATTCCTATTTAACCACAACCATGGTATTACGCAAGTCACTACTCTGTAATTTTGCTTCCTCTGCAATKCTTACTCTTGTCTAGTTTATTTATACTTTTCCTCCTTATTCAATAACATCTTTTAAAAAGGGAGGAAGAGAAATACAGCACTGCAATTAAAAAATTATAAAAGAATCAATGCATTTTCCCAGAAGCTGAGGAGAAGGTTTTTATTTTCAATACCTATTTGCTTCACCTCTGTAATTCCTCTCCACCTGAGAAAGCACACGAGCCACCTGAGAAAATTCCTTATCCAATTCCTTAATATTCCAATATCTACCTGACAAAATGCCTAATGACATTAAGCTCCTAAACAAGACAAATTAAAAAAAAAAACAAAAAACAAACCAGATGAGTTTATTCCTCATCAAATTCATCTTTAGTGCTCTATGAATATTTTCTTTGACCTTTTCTGCATCCTAAAAATATTTCTCTTGCACAGGACAAGTTCAGGAGATGGAAAAAGAATAATTTTGGAAGCTAAGGCCAATTTTAAACATGAAGTCAAATGTTAGCTGTGGAAGTTGCTCCATTTGGCTGGGAAATCAGCTCCCACTTTGGCTGCCTGCCCTGTGCTGCTCTCTAAACACTGGCAGCTGGAGCATGAAGAAGAGAGACAGGGAAGATAAATAGGGTAGAAACTGCTTAAGGTCTTTGTAAAGTTTAATGAAAGATTTATCTCTGGAGGGGAATGTTCCTCTTTTCTCCTCCTGAAACAAGACTTTGATAACCTCTCGTTGTGCCTTTGATAAATCACAGCTCCCAGCCACAACTGGGGGAGTGGGAAATGGAAAAGGCCAAAGCAAGGTCTGGCTGTTCAGGTCTGCCAGTGGGAAATACCCAACAGAAATGGGCTGGAAGCTGGAATAATTCTAATTGCAGGAATAAGGATGGAATGATTTGAATTGCAGGAATAAGGATGGAATAATTTGAGTTGCAGGAATGAGGATGGAGTGTTGCACAGTGATGTCACAACAAGGGAAGGATTCCTCTGAGTGCAAGTCCTTGTGTGTAAGATCAGTAATTAGGGCAGGCTGTTAATGAGTGATGGTGGTGGAAGCAGCAGAGGCTGGAAAGGCTCATTTTGGTCAGGAACTGAGAGAATCTGAGGGGTGAGCACAGAATTCAGTGTCCAAACCCYTGCTGTGGGATTGGATGCTCCAGGCACACAAATGTCCAACCCTGACTGAGAAAATCCCTGCTCACAAAGCCAAGCACGAGGGAGACACACACGCACACACACAAAAAAAAAAGAACCAAAATTTAAAAAAAGGAATATTCTTTGCTGAGGGTAAAAGGATCCCAATAGGAGCTCTCTAAATGAGCCCATGGAATTCTGTCCCAAAGGCAGAGCCATGGGCTTGGATCTCCTGCCAGTTTGGAGCTGAGAGCCTGAGATCTGTCATTAAAGGGTGACTTCTCCATCCCTTTATCTGAATTCCATTATCCRTGAGAAGGTCACTGTCACTTTTGTTCCCTGCCCCATCTCAGCCACCACTTGTTGATGAATGTCTGTGAATGCAAATAATCCATGGAAAATGCACAATGGAAAATTAGATATTAATGTTAATGAGTACTGGACAAAGCTGCCATGTAATTAATGAGATTGATTTTTCTTTCCTGTGTGTGCTCRATTTTGTATTTAACAATAGCACCAGAAAACATTAATTTTGGAGGAACAAAAGAGGGAGCAAAGGGAAAATAGGAAAAGTGACAATCTCATTATTACTGAAACAAATTTTATTTTGACAAGGGAAAAAACTTTACCCCTCTCAACATTGACCATAAATTAATGGTTCATGTTTCAAGCAAGAAATCATTTTGATTAAGAACAACACAAGGCAAAAAAATTAACAAAATGATTACAGCCTTTTTCTTCTATCATTAAGCAGTTAAAATTATGTAGCCTTTAAAATGTGCTGCCTTCTAACAAGCAGGACAAAGGGAAACAATTTTAAACTAAAAAAGGAGAGATTTAGGTTGGATATTGGGAAGAAATTGTTCCCTGTGAGGGTGGGCAGGCCCTGGCACAGGGAGTGTCCAAGGCCAGGCTGGAAAYTGGGGCTTGGAGCAGCCTGGGATGGTGGGAGGTGGGAATGAGATGGGATTTAGGATCTTTTCCTACTTGTTTTTATTTCCTTCACTCTCTTTCTTGACCTTCCAGGACCCTGTGCAGCCATTTGAACTCACCCTGGGTATTTTGCTGTCTCTGAGGTGCTGATCACTCTGTTTTAATGCTCTTTAACTCAGCTGAAAGCAAGGTACAGCCTCTCAGTGAGTGATTTTAGCTCTGCAGAACCAAAAATAACCAATCTGCTGACTCAAACRTTGGCCAAAATTAAACAAGGGAGGGTTTTACCCCATCACAACCCCCCTTTCCCACCTTCAGTGCAGCTTCTGGTGAGTTCATCTTTCACAGAAAGGTTGTGATTGATGTGTAGGAGCTACCAAAAATCAGCTCCACCAGCCTTGTTGTGAGAAGGAAAAGCAGATTTTCATAGCACAGGCTGAGCTTTTTGGAGCAGGTATTGATTTCTTTATTGCTTGTCTGGTTATTACTAAGTAATGATTCTTGTATAATGGCAYTATGGAACCCACTGAACCTTGAAAAGATTCTTAAATATCTCTGTCAGAATGTTTATACACAAAAATCGAAAGCAAACAGGCTGTCCCCATGCAGAATGTTACCCACAGAAGGGATGCAAAACACAAGCCTGGAGTGAATCCATTGTATGAATTTGCCTCTCCAGACTTCTTTCCTGTCGWGCATTTTTTCACTGATCACTATAATTCATCTGAATGTGACATTTAACTGAAATCTGCTTGTATTGGGAGAATGATTTATAGCCATCCTGAAAAAAAAAAAAACCCCCTTGAAAAACTGAGACAGAAGTTAAAAATCCCTGATTAACTGAGGCTTGCAAGGAAGGGTCCATTCATTGGACAAATTTATGGGATGGGGGAGGCAACAGGAGCTTTCCCCATTTCACACCAGTTTCTAATATGCTGGAAGCTGATTTTATTCTTCCATAAATCTTCAGGGTTTTTTTTTTGGAGAGATTTTTGTCCCAAATTCCAATCAGGGGGATTTGATGGCTGCTGGGATTGCTGTGCCTGGCTGAGGGCATCACAGCAAAGGGGATGAGSCTGCTCCTTCCTGAGTGCTCCCCCCTGTTCCTGCCTTCCCCCCTGACAAATGGGAGCTGGGCACACTTACTCAAGGGAAAGGCAGAAATGGGCAATAACATCAAGAGAAATATTGTTTCAGTGACTACAGGAGGAGATCAGTTTTCTCAAGGAAGGTGTCCAACAGGGAGAAATACAGTTCTCTGCTGGCAACCTTCCTCGTGCAGCTCCCAAGGACGGAATCCAAGCAATCCATCTGCAGATTTGGGGCATTCATCAGAGAGAGACACGACTGTGGAGATGCAGTCTAGACACTGACAATCTTCTCTGCTTCACACAATGATGAAACAGTAGATCTCAAGACTTTATTCAAAAATAAAGTGTGTCTAAAGCAAGCATTTGGTGTTTCAAGGCAGGAACTCTTTATGTTCCCTTTCCCAGAAATATGGGCACTCTGCTCCCCTGGATTTACCTCAGCCCCCCAAATAGGCCTGGCTGTTTTCCCCACACCACCAGCCATAAACACTTCAATTTTGGGGTGTGATGGCCCATAAAMCACAGAGAAATCTGGCAAACATTTAGTTTGCAAACATGAGTTTTCTCTGTGCTGCGCAGATGTGCCCCCAGTTTGAACTGATTGATCTGTCTTGTTAAGAGGGGGAAAAACTGAGATTTCCTTGATTGCTGATTTCACAGACAGTGAARAATGCCAACATTTCACAGTTATTAAGCAGATGATGATGGGTGTCCTGCCATTTTGCATGGTTAAGGCATTGATATCTCAGCCTCCCCATGTGGAAATGCTGAGTCCATCCATAACCTGCATAACCAGCCCCAGCACCGAGTGATAAATTACGAGTGAGCAGTTATGGTCACCTAAAAGCCCTGTGAAATAGGAGTTCCCTGGCAGCTGAGCAGGTTATCACCACTCCACAGGGCTTTACAGCTGGTGTAAAACATGTTCTGCCAATCCACATCCAGCTCAAAGGAGCTCTGGGGGATCTCAGAATCGGACAGAGGAGTGCAGGGAGTGGGAATGGCCTGGAAAACCTGTCCTGGAGCCCACCCTGCAGAGCTGCTGCTGCTCCCTTGGGTCACAAATGCACCAAATGTTTTTATATCCAGGGCTCCAGGCATAAAACTCCCCCAGAGATGTTTCTGACCCAAGGAAAAATTATCTTTGCTGGCTTGACACATTCTAAAGGACAGCGAGAATGGATGGGGTGGTGGGAGAAAATGAAATCAGAGGTGAAATTTATGTCATCCTTTCCCATTTGTATCAGCTAAAATATTCATGTATAAGCATCAATGCATGAATCAATCTATAAAATAATCCCCCCTTAATAGGTTTTTAAGAATTACGTTTGGGACAGCAGAGAAGGATGGGAGGAAGTGATTCTGGAAGAAAGGGTGAGAAAAGGAAAGCCCAGCTGAGGTGAAGGGTGACAGTCACAGCCTTTCTGCCAGGCCTCTGGTGAGAAAAGGACAGGRCTTGATGGCATCAAAATTTAAATGAAGGCCGGAAAACCCTTCAGCACTGATGCTGCAAAAAAAGCAGGTCATTACCAGCTTTTTGCTTTTCAGAAACCAAATATGTCTCTCAATTACAGACAAAAGCAAATGGCAGATTGCAAACTGTAATCTTCATGTATTTAAGATAAATTCAGTTATTTAGATACAACTGTGTGATGCCAGAGATGTTTTCCCATTCTTTTACATCTCCTTTTGCAAGTGACAGCAGGTTTCAAACCAGAACTCTTTATGARATGTGATGCTAAAGATGTTACTCGAATATGCAATCACAATGCTCTTAATTTGTTTTTGGACTGAAACATTTCACACATTTCAAAGCAAGCTCTRGTTATATCTGTTAACCAGAAAACTCCTTCTGACACAGCAGAGATCCCTGAAGAATTATGATCAGTGGAAAATGAATTTAGCACAGACATAATTACAAAGTAGGAATTCATCTTGTCAAACCATGTTGAGATTAAAAAACCCCAATGACTACACAAAGCTAAAAACCTCAAGCTCAGAAAGTTACTCAATCAAATGGGGCCTTCTGAATCCATTTAATTACAAGGAAACCATCTCCTSCAGGTATTTATTGTCCTCTCTCAGCTCTCATGTGACAAGTGGTGAGCAGAACTTCTGACAGGAGGGATAGACCAGACATCAAAACTGATTTTATCAACACAAATCAACAACTTGAATTTTCTTCTYTYAGGTAAACCATTCCAGAATTAAAGRCTGCTCCTTGAATGASCAGGAGCATTAAAAAAATATTTSAAGGTAAARYATGCAGCYATAACTACTTGTCAGTTATTTTACCAGATAWTCTTTTAACCAAATTCCAAGGAGAAGTGGCTTTTTTTTTGACTTAGGATGTCATCAAAATATGAAGGCCCAGAACTCCAGCAAGTAAATTCCTCATCAGGATTTTCACAGCAGGCTCATAAAGCTGCTTTGGTCCCTAACCAAGGTATTCAAGCAGATTTCCCTTCTTTAAACACACACCAGTTAYTCTGGGCTGGAACTGGTGAATTGAGTAAAAGCACACAGCACATTGGAGCCATCCATTCCAGAAAATGTCCTTTTTTTTCCACAGGGTTCTGTGGCACCTGGCAGGTGCTTTGTCACAAGGATCCCATTGCATGCACACTGCAATTACAGCTATTTTCTCTGCTTTTCAAAATTGCATTAATTTCTTTCCATAAAGCGGAACACATCCTGGAGGCCTTGTAAATAAAATGCCTTTCTTCTAAATAAATACCTGACTGGAACCTTGCCTGG
>CADDXX010000465.1:645854-671805 GCA_902810485.1 Alauda arvensis
AAAAACACTCCCAAGAGGGAGCAATCCTGAAGGAATCCCAGCTAAAGTTTCAGAAATAAGCTCAGTATTAGAAAAAAAACACTGGAAAACGTGACTGCATCCCTGAAAAACACGGGCTCATTCATCTCCAACAGCAARCTGATCATCTGCTCTTAATGTGACAAGCTCTAAAAGCCAAACTGTCCATTTAATGTGATGGATCCAATAACTTTTGGCTGTATCAAGATAAAGCTGTGGAAAAAAAGCTTCAAGTGCTGCTTCAAGGATTTTTAGTATGCACACCCAGCAGTTATTTTAACATTCCCTTTTATTTTCTTACATTCTGCTGGGTCATCCCCTTTTTTCCATATTTATTTGGGGTTTTTTTGCATTTATTCTTTGATTCTAAACAGATATTTAATATTTAGAGTTGTGGAAATTGTCCCTACACCTGCTAAAACCTAAGATACTTTTATTCCACCTTGATCCTTGTGGATCCCTCCCAACTCAGGATATTCCACGATTTTAAGAATCCACAGGCAACAGGAACATGGAACTACACATTAATGTGTTTTTAATCAATGCTGTAACATTTGTTTTTCCTTCCCCATCATCAGCAGAACTTTGTTAGTGTTGTGCCCTGCTTGGTGTTTTGATTTCCACCCCGTATTTTTCCACCAAGGATTGTGAACCACTTATTCCTAAAAAATGAGCAACATTTCCCACCGGGCACCAGCAAAATGCAGAGAGACATATTTTAATTGCCTATGAATATTCAAACCCTCATTATTGCTCCTAGTTTATAATTATCATATTCCCCTGACAGGAGCATGCAGCACACAATAAAAAATGCAATCCATTAAAAATGTTGACATTCATGTTCAACAGTTTTCTGGGTTATTTTTCTCCTTTTTTATTAACTGGCAGGCTCTTTATCTTGGCTATTAAAATCATTCCTGGAAGGCACTTTGTTCCAAATTTAGCACAGTGAATTCCTCCTGTAAAAAGGAGTGACAACAGTCTGGGTAAGCATTAACAGAGTTGTCTGTTACAGCATCCCTTAAAAATTATGCAGTAYCATAAATTTCTGTGCAATTCTCTGGAAATCCACTTTTCAGGAACAGAGRTTCTCCTCTGCAGCTGAGATTCCTGCATTTACAGCTCACTGTCCCACCAGAGCGCAGCTCCTAAAATCTAAAATAACTTAGGAATGAGCTGTGTTTAAAGTCTCTTCATGCACCTGAGGAAATGACTGTCAAAGCTGCCCTAAAAACAGAGCTGGACCTCAGCTTTAATTGTTTAAGTTGTCAGTTTTGGTCAATTTTGGGGTTGCCACCTGTAGCTAAAAAAGTTCAGTCCTCCAGGAATTCCTTGCACAGGCTGGAGGGGAGGAAAGAGCAGTTTTTCGGTGGTGAATTTGGAAAATGAGGATCAAGAACATCACCCAGGATGTGCTGGGTATCTGCAATCTCAGCCTGCAGCATGGGCAGGCAGGAGGATTTGTGGGATTTCCAGCCTGTGCTTTGGAGCTGGATTTTCACAGCTCAGGCAGCTGAAAGCAGGGAGGAGTGTGGACATTTAACAGAATTTGGAAAACTAATTAATGGCACAGAAGCCAATGGAAGCTTCAAATCCCAGGAGCACAGAATGGTTTGGGTTGGGAGGGACCTTAAAGGAATCTCACTCCAACACCTCTTGCCATGGGCAGGATTATTTATTCARAACCCTTCTGAAGCAACATAAAATGCAAAATAATGGCAGCACAATGCACARCAACAGCTGAAGGTGCATCAACATATAGACCATTAATAGAAAATATTACTGTGGCAATCACTCAATAAAAGGATTKAGTTCTGTCATGGAAGAAACAGTGATTGGTGTTCCCCAGCAAAACTTGGGATTTCCATTTGCACAGTCCAAGGAAGGAATAATGGGTGGAAGTTGTGTTTCCATTGCACTGAAAATGAGCTGTTCCAAACTGAAATTAAGTTCACAATTTGGAARCACTGGACGTGGTCACAGCAATATTTCCAAATTAGGATGCATAAATTCAGGCAGCTTTCCCTGTGGTGTGGGTTTAGACAGAAATCAGACTGTGGCCATTATTTCCAGCCCAATAAGGTGAATCAAATCATGCCAGAATACTCARCTGTCTAATGAAAAAGGATGCAGAGTCAGACAATGATCCACATTTAGCACTGATACAGCAGAGGGTGATACCAGTGGAGCATGAATTAACACCTGAGGCATTTCATTTCACCAAAAATTGAAAATTATMATCTTGCTATTGTTAAAAACAGATGGCAGAGCAAGAGAAAGCAGAAATCTGAGGCAGCAGATGTGGCAAAAGGAACAAGAAAGTGTCTGCATTTCAATCAGGACCAAAATACTAATTTGTTATGTCATTTCTGCTGAGTTCTGCTAAAGGAGAGCAAGGCAGACTGCCTCATATTTCCTGAAGGAAAACAAAGAGAACTCAGAGGGGAGTTTTCCCTAAACAGATTTCTGGGATGCAGCAGTCACAGAGAGGAAAGGGGCACAGCTGAATTTTAGTCTCAGGAACTTTTAGWCTTTTTTAGTCTCAGGAGCACTCCAAGGGAGTTCTGAAATGATGAAGCAGGAGAGAGTTTAAAACCAAGAGCCAGGATGTTTGGTAGGTTACTTTTCAGACTTTGAAAGGAATTCACTTCCTTCTTTTAAACATGGGTAGGAAAAGCCAACAAAATACTTTTAAGAGATAACACAGCCCAATGGGGAGTGGGAACTGGAATATTGAACAAGGCTCTCTACAAACCAATATAAATAAAATATTGGACATTTGCTTGAACACTGCACTTTTGTAGTCCTTGCTGGGTTTCTTTTTGCCAATGTTTGGGTGTTTCAGGGTAGTTTGGTGTCTGCTGTGCTGGACGTTCTCTCCAATTCATTTCTTTGGGACCAGCCTGAATGCAAACCTGCTGTGAACAGGATCTCTGCTCTGGGGAGCAGCAGGTGCTCTCTGCACTCAGACACCTGTGTCTGCTCTTATTTTGTCTATTTACAACTGTCTGGCTTCTTTAAAAAGAGGTTTCTGCCAATTTTCATCCCTCAACCAGCCCCAGCCTTTCCTGGGTGGGTGCAGACACAGGGACACTCCCAGGGACAACTCCAATCTCTCATTTAGCTCCTCACTTTGGTAAGACAATAAATCTCACCAAGTGCTCTTTGAGCAATCAATTGATTCATTAACGAGTAATAAACGCTTTTAAAATGCAAATTAAAGGCCAGTCTAACCCAGCCATTTGAGGTGTTACCCCTATTTTGCATGTGCCAAAGGACAGCAGCTGTATTTCTGTGCCATGTGCAAGCCTGGGTTTAAAATAAAGGTTTGTCACACATTGAGGTGTCGTTGTGGACAATTTCTTTATTACTGGTCTCAAAGATAGAAAAAAGGGGAGTAAAATCCTATTACTAAGTGAATATTTCCCCTGCAACACTAAAATACCGACTTGATGCATTTCTTGACAGTCCCRAGACATTGATCAATTAATTGGAATCAACTCATTTGAAACAACCCCCAAAAAATACAGCCCATGGSAACAAACCCCAACCAGTCTCAATASATCAAGWAAGAAAGAACAAGTGGRAGATGGATCCYAATTCAGTTGCACAAGTTTAGATCAGCAGTTTCTCCAGCTCCCAGGGATGGGATGTGAGATGAGGGTTGTGGTAAAACTGATCCCAGCACTGATAACTTCATTTTTATTGGTAACATTCTCTTATTTYAGCTTTTGCCTAAAGCAGACCCAAATTATCTTGTCCTTCCATGGGATTCTCCAGCTTCTAAGAGTGGAAATCTATGAAAAGATCAGGCCTGGGGGACTTTTGGGTGCTGATTCCTGGAATTCTGTGCCCGTGGTGCCAAGGAAAGCAAGGAAATGAACCCTAACTGTCAGCACTGCAGCTCAGCTGTGCCCCAGCAGAAAGGACCCCACACTCCTGTCCCCAGACAAACAGTGAGCAAAGGCTGATCAAGCAGTGCAATGATTTTCAAGGCTCAGGAAACTTGAACTCGAGCTGGTGCAGTGACTCCCACAGGATTTATCTGAATAATTTCTTACCCACCACTGATCTCATAAATTTTTTGACAATAATGTTTTCATGCTACTTTGCTGCTGCTTAGCTTTTCAAAYAGTACACACTGAGTAAATTATTTACTGCTTTGGCAGCAGCTAGAGGAGAGTTTGGGTTGGAATAATTGTTTGCATGTGTTGGGCTGCTCTGTTGTGCTGGAAGGCTCTGTGCCTGACTGGGACCCCCTTGGGACCCTTCAGGGGGACTCCCTGGGACAATGACTCCTCATTTRTGTAATTAACACTGATAATTATCTGCCTAGAAGCACAGTGATGTCATTGTTTCCTTTAAACAGATTAATGATGGGCTTTCTCTGGTGGTGCAAAAATGCAACCAAACTGCTAATGAACAAAAAAAAGGGAAAAAATCAAAATAAATTCCCCAAACCCTCTGATGTGTCACCCTCTGAAGAGAGCTTTGGCAGCAGCAGCAGCACTGCTGAATCATTTCCTGATGAGGCAAAGGCATCAAGGCATGGGGGAGTGGGACACTTGAATCTTCCTTCTGTCACTCCCAAGAGTAAAAACCTAGAGAAGAACTTTACACCCCACTGCCTAATATGCCTATTAATATACAGAAATAATTTATTCAGCATGAAAGAGGAAAAGAAAGAGTCACAGGACTTTGTAATAAATTTGTTACTTCCCAGCAGCAGGTGCCAAGCTACACAGCACTAATGCACACCCTGTTCATAAATTACCTGAATTAGTCTGGGCAGTTGTGGCACATCTGGAGCATTTAGAATTTGCCCTGGAAGTTCCCCTTTCATCCCCACACCACGCTAGAGTGTTTGTGAGGAGTGCCAGCCATGCCTCAGTGAGCAGGAGCAGGATTTACAGGGGAACTTGGAAGAAGAAAACCAACCAAAAAAAAAAAAAAAAAAGGACCGCACATTTAGAATATTCCAAAGTGAATTTCCTACTCCCTGTTAGCACAGCATTACTTATTTATGTCACTCTAATGTGTATCAATAAACAGAAGCAGGGCTGCTGCCACAGCTGGGGGATGTGGAGGGTGGCAGTGGCCCTGGAAAWGTGTCCTTTAAAAGAAGGATGGAAGCAGCAGCAGCTTTTGGAACACGGTGAGTTCCTTTACCTGGTTTTTAACTCCTCTGGAGCAGCTGTTTGGCATCACAGCCACACCAGTCCTTCCTCACACACCACAAACAACACCCACCCACAACCTGCCAGCCCTCAGCTGACAGTGACTCCACACTGCATTAAAAATATAGTTCAAAACATAGATAAAACTGAAGCAGTGCCATCAGATCAATGGGAACCCAGTGCTCCCGTGGCTCTTTTCCCCTTTTGGACCCTTTTTTGGGGCTACTGTGGTTTCCCACAGAGTGCCCTGGCCACAGCACRGGAACTCCTGGGGATGTGTTAAAGGAATATCCAGTTCTTCAGAGGAACACAGGAATAACAACTATGGGAGATGAAATGCCAGGGGAGTCTCTGAGTCCACACAAGGAAAAAAAAGTCAGGATAGAAGCTGAAAGGGTATAAATGCTGGTAGATTTGAGCACATCCTTTATTTCACAAAGTCTGCAGTTCTCCTAAGCTATCACTGCTGTCTCCAATGTCACATTCCAGCTGMCCAGGCTGGAKGGGGCCTGGASCCACCAGSTGCAGTGGGAGGTGTCCCTGCCCATGGCTGGWCTGGGATGATTCCAGCTCCTTTCCAACCCAAACCACTCRGGGATTCTGTGATCACATCACTTGTGCTGTCATTACTGCAGACACCACGACCTTCCCAGACCTCTCCAGCCCTTTCCCACCCACCTGCCCCCCCTGGAATCAGGATCATTTTAAGGACAGCCAGTACATTGTGCCTGTTCACTGCCCTGGGCCCTCAAGTGCCAGAGGCTAATAACAATAAATTGCAGATAACAATCAGGTAAATTATAGAAGCACGGCATTGTATTTATGACTCTAATTACGAAAACATGAAGTTGTATTTATTACTCTAATTATATTGCTTCCACGACTTAAGTGGCCATTAGAATTCAACATCATTTTGTACTTATGGGAGCAAACTGCTGATATTAGTCAAACAACACGAGGATGAGCTCATGCAATGGCCTAAAATTATCACCCTGAGCTTGGAATCAGCTTTGTGCAACTCTGCTCGAGGTGTTTCTATGTGCAGACATTTTTGTGTTTGCTCATTGCATGAGTGCACCTCCTAATTGTTTTACTGCCAGGTTAATGCACACTGTGCTGTTCAGTGGCTCAGTTTCTTCTATCAGCTCTGTTTTCCTCCATTTCAATGATTTGGCTAACCTCACACATCAGATCAAAGGCCTGATATTCCATCCAGGACAAATCACTCACAACAAAATAACAAAATAAGAAGGAGAAACAGAGTCCAAGAGCTGCCAGTGATGTTTGCCATGAAGCTGCCAGTGCTCAGCACGTTACTTTATTCAGCTTTTCTGGAGTGAGTGCCTTTGCAAAACACAACGATTGTGTTTGCCACGATTCACGTAAAACACCCGACTTTATTTGCCGAGAGAAAYGAATGCTGATCCCTGCTGCAGGACTGAAGAGGGAGCCCTCGCCCAGGAATGGCCTGAAAACCTTGCTGGGGATGAAGATATTCCCAGGAAGGTTTTTTTAATCTGCTAACATTGGCTGTGATATTGATAGGCAATGACACACGTAATGATGCTGCTCTTCTCACAGACGCACGGCTGGCATTCACTGACTCACTGATGTTTAGAGACTGTAGCTAAAGTCACATTCAAACAGATCAGAACATACATTTATTGTAGGATTGGCTTGAGCTCTCCAGTTCTGTCCGGCACAAACAATGGTCCTGAAGCTGAAGTTTAGGAAGCACTTTCATTTCAGGCATATTTAAAACACTTGAACACAACACCCTGAGCATTTCTTAAGCCCTAACAGGGTTAGGAAAGTTGTTTTTTTACACTTCAACCCCTCTCTGGGTTTGATGTGCAGTGTGCTGAGCTGGCTGGGGCTGTTTGGGTGACTCTGTGAGGGGTTTCCATTCTGCTCTCAGCAGGGCAGGGGTACCCAAAAGGGGGTTTCACCCTGCACAGGGGGAGAGGCAGGAGCAGCAGAGGAGCAGCTGTGGAAATGGAAGCACTGCTCAGGGCTGTACCTGACACTGATGCTTTGGGATTCAGCTTTTATATTTTTCAGATCCTTTGGTGTGTAACTCTGCAGTTCCATGGTCTGGCAGCTGCTCTCCTGTTTTATTCAGACACAGCAATTCCTCTCCAGGCCTGGGAGCCCAGGACACCTCAGTGCCTCAAGCCCTGAGAGCATGAACAAAAATGGATTGGGGAAGGAACAAACTGGGAGTAAATGACTTCATTATCTGGAGCTGTAATTGGAAGATTAACCCCTGATATGTAAATGGAACAAACTTATAATTGTCTGAAAAACCCATGACCATTTTCCATCTTGGGTGTAGCTTTGGACTGCCCAAGGTGTGTCCACTGAAGGCCTTCAATAAATACCCATTTTATTTTGTTAATCTTGCCTAACCTCTGTTCCAGGGAGCCATTCAAGGCATCAGGATCAATGTCTGCTCCTAAATTCCACATTCCAATTAAAACCAGCTCGTGTCCTTTGCCAGCTCAGCCCCTGTTCTTCCCCCAGCCCTGCCCTGGGATCCCCCACACCCACAGCCCCCAGCACACATCTGCTGCCAGGATTTCTGTAACACCTCCTCTGAAACCTCTTCCCTCATTTGTTCCTCGCCCTGTTTCAGAAACAGGGTGTGAAATGAGTAAGGGTTGTGCCTGTCTTGTGCACGAGCTGCAGTACAAGGTGCCACAGTGGGGAGCAATTCTCTTTGGATTCTGATTAAAGCGCAAGAAATTATCACTTACAAATGGTAATAAAAATTTTTTGAACGCAATTAATTTCTATTCACAGTGATTCAGCTGATTTTCTCAGTGACATATCAAAATTTTAAATGCCAAATTGATCACAGAATTAGATGAGGGATGCCATAAAATTAGCAGTTAAGTATGTAACGATTTTTTAATGTATGTAACCACCACCCTTCCCCCCAAAAAAACCCCTGAGCTGATGGTTTAAAATGTAAAAGAGTCCAAAAGTGTTGTCTGACCACCAGAGGGAGTTCAGACTGTGCCGCAAATATTCTGATACTGCTGAGAGTGATTTGGGAAAGCTAATTAAATAGAAAAGCTAATTAAAAAATAAATAGTAAAAAAAAAAATAATCAAAGAGTGATGAGGTGCCCCCTCCTTATTATCAGGAAATTGTATTTGAGAAGGAAAAAAGAAATAGGAGAATCAGATAAAAAATATTACACTTTGAATTCTGAAGCTGTGATTAGGATGTTCCCTACTGATTTAAGAGAGCATCCCTTTGTACATAAACCACATATTTCAGATAAATTTGTTGCAATTTCATATTGTGGTCCAATCCTATCTGCAGCTGGATGTGCTGGGATAAACACAAAGTTTTCAACAGAATCTACATTTTCCTCCTCAGTGCTCCTGGATTGATCCTTGGGGGTTGGTCCCTGGCAGCTTTTAATGTGCTTTATTTCTCTGGGAGTCCCAGAGGGCTCTGAGCTCTCCCTGAACACCAAATTCCTGCTTTTCTCACCCTGGAGATGTGAAAAAGCTGAGAAYTGGGATGGGGACATTGGGGAGGAGTTAATTCAGAATTCTTTTGCAATAGCAAACCTCATTTTCTTCCAGTGGCTGCAGGAGCCAGAGGAAACAGCAGAACACAAAACCAGAGTTCTGTTAGTCAGTGATGCCTTGAAGAGTCAGTAACCCAGCTGATCCAAAACCCAGTGAGAATCCCCAGCACACCCCCATGGATGATGTGCAGGTCATGGATTTCATGGAAAAGCCATTCCAGAAAYGGCTTTGAAAGTTTGGGAACTGCCACAACTCAACAATCACAGCTTAACAGGCTGTATTAATAAAAGGTAATTCCTCTGTACACAGAAAGATCAAGCCTTCTGGAAATTTAGATTAACAAAATAAATTTTAAAATGGGAATTTCATGGAGTATCTCAAGGGGAGAAATTGTCTGACTTGATAACTTCTCTATTTTTTCTTTTTTTTTTCTTTTTTTAGTTGCATGTCATTTTTTTTTATCTCCCTCTCCAAGTGTTAATCATCTCCAGGATACCAAATAAATATCCACTGGCTCCTGAATAGGAAAATTAGAAGAAAATTATTTCATCTTCTACCAATTTTTTGTAGTTTTCAGTTCAGTGTCAGAGTGGAAATGAAGAAATAACTCATTTGTTACATTGAAAAGGTGCATTTTCACAGTCACTAAAGGACAGAGGGAGTACTGTAATTCAAAATGGAATTTCAGATGTTATCTATTCCCCCAGAAACTAATCCTAAGCAAATTAACAATATTTTTTTTAATTAAGCAGCCTCACGATACCTTTTTCAGTACAAGTCTACATGACAGTTGCTTTTAAACCCAATGAATGTATTTTGCAATTATTATCAATTTCCATAATCACTTTCAATCAGGGCAAAGAAAAAATGATGAACATTTATTTTTTATTTYTCACTTTTCTCCTGGCAAGCATTCTGGAGGAATGTTTTCCTTTATCATTACAGTGTTGGGCCTGGGAGTTCCCTGTTTGGTTTTGGACTGCAAACATTTAAAAAAACCATCTCTGATATCTGGGCCACTCTCAGCTCTGCAAATATTGACACCAACTGGATTTTCTCAGTAGAAATGGTGGTGGAGACCATGAAATCCTTATGAAACCATTGCCAAGCCTTCAAAAGAAAACGTTTTAACTCTGTCTTGAGTTTAACCTCTTCTGCCAGATATGGAAATGGTGCTGGAAAATCAAACTGTGATGGAATTCCTAACCTTGCTCTTGTCCCTGCAGCACTGAGAGTGAACAGGGCACAGAATCACCCACGGCCTCAGGACCCAAAGGGCTCATTCCTGATTTGGATTTATCCCTTTTAGGCACAAACGTCATGAAATGTTAGAATTCACAAATTGGAAGAGAATTCACAAATTGGAAGATAATTCACAAATTGGAAGAGAATTCACAATCACAACTCTGTCAGTGCTCAGAGTTGGGGGCCGTAAAACTTCAAATTTTCTCTGACAGGGAAAGAAGGAAAGCCTGAAAAAGGATGGGTTAGAGCTGGCTGGAGCTTTCCAGAGATGGGGAATGACACTGAGGGGCTGGAGCAGGTCCAGAGCAGGGAGCAGAGCTGGGAAGGGTCTGCAGAGTCAGGGGAGGGACTGAGAAAGGAGAAAAGGAGGCTCAGGGGGACTCCTGAGCTCCACACAACTCCCTGACAGGAGGGTAGAGCAAGGTCAGGGCTCTTCTCCCCTGAACAAGGACAGGACAAGAGGRAATGGCCCCAAGCTGCACCAGGGGAGGCTCAGGTTGGACATCAGCAGGAATTTCTCCATGGGAAGGGTGCTCAGGCTTTGGAAGGGGCTGCCCAGGGAGGTTTGGAGAGCCCATCCCTGGAGGTGGCACCTGGATGTGGCACTGAGTGCTCAGGGCTGGGCACAGCTGGGACTCTGTGATCACAGAGGGCTTTCCCAAACTCTCGGATGGGAGTCAGGGTGAGCTGTCAGTCCTTCAGTGCCACTCCAAAGTCACAGCAGACATCCCCAACACCTGCAAACATTCCCCATCTCCAGCTGCACACACATCCCATAATGCTCCTGCCCATCTGTATTGGATGCTGTCATGTTTACCCCAAACACAGCTTTCCTTAGACCCGGAATCTGCTCTTAATAGAAATTTTTAAGAGCRGGTTTTGGTAAGCAATTCCTAACAAATTATTAGTTTGGGCCCTGAACGGCTCTGTCACAGCTCTCTAATAGCAGCCTTTCTTTCACATCTTAGTCAAAACATGTTTTGCTACACTATCAACACGCATTGGAGGGGAATTTGCATAGCAATAGGTCAGAGTCGTGCCTCATTGTCTGGGACCCGAATTGTGCCTGTGACAATGGGATGGGAGCTGCTGCTGCCTGACACGGATTCCAACCATTAAAAAAAAAATATATATATAAATCAATGCGAGCAATGACTCATTTCTGAATTGCCAGTTTGGTTCAGAAATCACTGATTACTACTTCTACAACAAGGTATTACGGACTATTAGCAAGAACGCTCCTGACAGGTTTACAAGGCTTCAGGAGAGCCGATAGCACACGGAGTCACCGCTCTGTGCGGAGCTCCCCGCTTTCCATCCCCCCGCATCTTCCAGGACTGTTTGAATTACGCCTCCTTCAATTCCTGCCGTGTCCTGCAGACATTTAAAGGCAGCTCCAAGGAGCAGGAGGGAGGCTGGGTTTGCGCTGCTCCAAACCCTTATCAGGCTGATCTCTGAACTCAGGTATTCCCCATCCCTCCCGGCCGCTCACACCCGGCTGTGTGCGCAGGAGAAATTGGGAATAAACAGCAGCAGCCACCTCCCAGTGCCACAGAGATTGCTAAGATGTATTATCTTGCTATAAGAATGGAAACATCTGGTCATCACTCGTTCATATTTAAATTTCTGCTGATAAATACATGGTGAGTGCGTGGTTGTCATCAGCTCTCATTTTAGGACATTGTTGGACAAGTTTTCTGCTAACAGGTGATAGAGTAGCAGCTAAAGGTTAAACCCCCTCATCTTCCAGGGCTATTTGAATTATGCCTCCTTCAATTCCTGTCGTGTCCTGCAGACATTTAAAGGCAGCTCCAAGGAGCAGGAGGGAGGCTGGGTTTGCGCTGCTCCAAACCCTTATCAGGCTGATCTCAAACTCAGATATTCCCCATCCCTCCAGCTCACACCCAGATGTGTGCGCAGGAGAAATTGGGAATAAACAGCAGCAGCCACCTCCCAGTGCCACAGAGATTGCTGAGATGTATTACCTGGCTATAAGAACAGAAACATCTGGTCATCACTCGTTCATATTTAAATTTCTGCTGATAAATACATGGTGAGTGCGTGGTTGCCATCAGCTCTCATTTTAGGACATTGTTGGACAAGTTTTCTGCTAACAGGTGATAGAGTATCAGCTAAAGGCTAAACCTCCTCATCTTCCAGGACTGTTTGAATGATGCCTCCTTCAATTCCTGCCGTGCCCTGCAGACATTTAAAGGAGCAGGAGGGATGCTGGGTTTGCGCTGCTCCACACCCTTATCAGGCTGATCTCTGAACTCAGATATTCCCCATCCCTCCAGGCCGCTCACACCCAGCTGTGTGCGCAGGAAAAATTCGGAATAAATGCAGCAGCCACCTCCCAGTGCCACGGGAAGGGTGTCAGGGTGCTGCTTCCCGTGMTGTTCTAAGGAGATGGAGTTCAAAGCACGCCTGGAAATGTTYGTGCCAGGAGCGTTTGAGGAGACCGCGGCTAATTACAGATGACAAGAGGCAGATAAATGGGAATGAGGAGCTCAGCTGAGCTGCCTTGGCAGTTTTCCCCCATTTCCATGGAAAGCTGGATCGCTCCTGACACACAACAACGTGCAGAGCAGAAACACAAATCGGGAGGAGAGGAAGGAAAAGCACGGGCCACACTTGGGCTGGTTGGCATCCCCTGGACCTTCCCTGTGCAGTTACATGGATTCTGCCTGAAAATTTATTTCACCAAGATGGAAACTCACAGAAAACAACTGATGAATCACCTGCTTTTCAAACACAGAGATTGCTGAGATGTCTTMTCTTGCTATAAGAATGGAAACATCTGGTCATCACTCGTTCATATTTAAATTTCTGCTGATAAATACATGGTGAGTGCGTGGTTGTCATCAGCTCTCATTTTAGGACATTGTTGGACAAGTTTTCTGYTAACAGGTGATAGAGTAGCAGCTAAAGGCTAAAGCCAGATATTTATTTTTCCAGAGAAACTGCATTTTATTCTGCAATTTATTAAAAATTCTCTTCCAACTAAATCAAAGTGCATATCTACAKGTTGGGTTTTCTAAGTCCAGCATCACCCAAGAAACAAGGGGAGAAAAGAGAAGCTGAAATGATTCACTAGATCCAAAATAGACGAATTAATTATTTCTGAAGTGTTCTTGAACTCAGAGATTTCGTACATTAAACCAAAAAATAAACACACAGGCCCACATTCTTGCTACATGCACACAAAATTTTCCTGTTCCAACTTCTGTCCTTCTTAGGGGAGGGAACAGAGCTGATATTTTGGAGGCCTMCATCTCTCAATGAACCATTTAGGGCAGGATAACATTCAAACACCCTTTGGAGACAGAAGATYACATCAGCAATAAATAGATTCTGCCTGTTCCCCCCACCAGAAGAAACCATTTGGCCAAAACCACAGCCACACAGCCATCAAAGGCCCTTAATTACTATTTCCAGAAGTTTATTATGCTTGACTGGATTTGGCAAAAAGTTTTCAATCAAGCACAGAAGGACTGTGAAGAAAACCATCCAGGGAGAGCCCTCCATGCCAAGTTCCAACCCAGAGCAGATTTTTACAGCTAAGTAGGTCTAACTTACAAATAAATCTATTAAAGGCAGAATTTATATTGGAAACACTGACAAGCTCATCAAGCATCCCTGAGCTGGTGGCCACAGCTGTTAGGAGGTGATGACGTTAATTTAGGGAGAGGATATTGCTTCAAATCCAAAGTGTGATGGATGGGGGCTCTCTAATGCAGCAGCTCCTGGTGCTGCCAGGGCTGGGCAGAAATACAGCTGCTGGGAAATGCATTTACAGGGGGTTTGCTGGCTATAAGACACAATTTCAGCTAATCAAAGGTAATAAAATAGTAATAGTGCTGTTCCACTATAGAGCATGACAGCTGCAGCTACTGCTCATCTATTAAATACTGGAGCTGAGAGCTCCAGGCCCCAACTGCTTTAATATCCATTAGGGAGAAGCCTGGTGCTTCCAGCCTGCTCCCTCCTCTCCTCCTGTTGGAGACCAGCCTCAACTTCCAGCACCCCACTCTGCAATCAAACCACACTGAGCATTGATCTCCTTCACACTGAGCATTTCTTTAATTGTAGGGTCCAGGAAGAGAGMTGGAACTTGGGGTCAGTTTAAAAGTCAAGAAGATTTCTGCACCCAAAACTTAACCCTGTGTAATTGTTATATCCTAGAGATTAGCAAAAATTAAATACAGCTGGCAGGCTGGGATGTGAATAAGACAGCTTGCCATGCAGTTTCCTTTTTATCATTAGGAAAACCACACAGAAATCATGGCATTGCCTCACTGGAACACAGAGGCAGCACCTCTCAGGGCAGTCACTGTGAGCAGACCTGGCTGACTGGGRCCATGCTTCTCTTCCTTGGCTTCTRACAACAAATAACCTCATTATTTAAGTGCTKCAAATATGCCTGAACCACCAGTCARTAACTTCYTAAATCCACKAAGATACCAAAGGTTTCATTCACARACAGTGCAAAACAGATCAAAYACAAACATGATCTAAAGGCCACCTGGCAGCCTGACCTGAGATTGAACTAAAGCTTGGGATGTTGTGGTTTGGAGGCAGCARAGAGGAACTCATTCAGCTGTCAGTATTCCATGTGAATGGAGATATTTCCTAGGCCAGAAATGCCATTGTCCTGGGCCAAGCAGCTGAGRAAGCAGCCAGAGCTGCATTTCATCCCCATCCAGCAGATCTGGAGATTTCTCTTGMACACAACTGCCCCTCAGAAGAACAWRTCTATGGGGAYTATCACTAAGTGTCCCTTCTGATATGATTGAAAACCAGATTTGGTTAAACTCTTCCATGTTGTTATCTGTCCTCATTAAAATCTCTTGGAAAATTTTCGCTCAGCCATTTATAAAGTGTCTCTTTTTTTTTTCTCCCCCCACATTAATATGCACATATTTCCTTCCATCCATTTAAGAACRTGATAAACAAGCTGTGCTCCTCACTGATGAAGAACTGAGCGCTGGTTGGAAACATCAATTATTTGAAATTCATAAGTCACTGTGAGCATCACTCCCTCTCCCCCTGCAGCCCCTCACCCTCACCTCTGCTGTCACTCAGGAGGCAGCAATCAGCCAGGAGTGTCCTMAGTGGCACTCTCAGCTCATTCCCTCAGTCCACGGGAGCTGGGAGAGAGAATTYCTTGCCAAAATAGATTTTCTCACTGCCTACAAGGAAGTTAAACCTGAAGACTGAGGTCTTCATGTGGTATGAGTTTTCATTTCTTCAATAACAGGCAATTCCAACACTAAGGTGTTCTCAAAGTATGTGAAGTTGTAAATTCTATTGCATTTGTTTAAAGGAATTAGGATCTTCATATTTATGTCTCTATATGACACAGAATGAGAAAAGGACAAGGAATTGTGCATCTCTTCATCACCAAAACAGTCACAGCAGTGACACCACATTGGGTGGACAATGAATTTTGAGTCTGTAGCCCTCAGAGCACGGGTACTGTATATAACACAAATTACCAGGAATATTCCCAGGATCAACACTCCCAACCCAGGTGCTCTTCCCARACCAGCCAGAGGCTCCCACACACCTTTTCCTCCTTTCCATCAATTTAACTTAGTGGCTGAATTTCCCAAGGCATAAATTCTGACAAATAACATCGTCACACCCACGGATGTGGCAGCAAAACCACTCCCTGATCCTGCACCAAGGGAAATTTGATCAGAAAAACCCTAAGCTAAGGCACAAGCACCATGAGCCTGTGCCTTTGGCTTCATGAACCCCTGGTGCTTTTGCCAGACACAGAAACGTTTTCCAGGTTCCTGGAATTTACCATGGAATCCCAGGATGGGCTGGGTTGGAAAGCACCTTAAAGCTCATCCAGTGCCATGGGCAGGGACACCTCCCACTGTCCCAGGGTGCTCCAAGCCCTGTCCAGCCTGGCCTGGGACACTGCCAGGGATCCAGGGGCAGCCACAGCCTCTCCAGACAAACTGATCAAGTGCTTCACTACCCCATTAGCAGAGAATTTCTTCCCAATATCCAATTTATCTCTACCCTCCTTTGTCCTCTCACTCCGTGCCCTTGTGCAAAGTCAGTGCTTTACTCCAGCCCATATTAAATGAGTTCAGCTTCTCTTGACCTTTCACTTTAAAAAAAAGGCATCACACTGTCAGGGAACACAATTAAAACCGACTGATATTCCCAATTCCCTTTGGAAAAGCCCACTGGCAGCACAGGGCTGCTCTGGAGAGACCTTGATCCMCCACCTCTGACACAGGACTAATCATTTCACCCCTGACAGAGCCACAGCTTGGCTGGGATTAAAAAACAAATGGTCARAAGACAAGTTTTGTATAAAACAGATCTAAAATGCAACAGTTGCTGCTGATGCAGATAAAACCCTTTAGAGGGGTTTATTTGTGCTCCTTTCTTTCAGCACGTTGATGGAAAAGCTTTCAGATCTATTCCTAAAGCAGATCTGGATTCATAGCAGCAATTAAAACTGAGCTACAGCAGGACTGAATAACAAAACTCAACACATTTGGCCTCTTGGAGTATCTGCTTCTATCCCAGCTTCTTCCCCACTTCACTCATCATTCCAAAACMGGGAAAAATTCATTTCTTTCCCATCAAGACAAGCAGAGTGGCTCAGTCCATGCTGCTTTGGGAAGGCTGTGTCAAAGTCATGCTTTTATTCCCACAAATCCTTCCACAACCTCAGTTTTCCAATTATTAATATCTCCAYGTGTGGGGGTATCAGGGTATGGTACCAGCAATAATCTGAGTAATAATCATTACTATRAAGAAGCCAAATGAACACATCACATCATCCTAATAACACACAAAAAAAATATCCCAGTGTCAAAAGAGCAACAAAATTCATTTCATTTAGTCTAAATTAAAGTTTAAATGTTATTCAGGCTGCACATAGTTTGATTGACACCCAAAAAACTAGAATAAATATTCAGCAAGGCACATTTAAGAAAATAATTTCCACAGAAATTGTGCGTCACAGATTTTTTTTTTCTGCATTTCTCAAACCTACAAAATAAAACCCCCAAAACCACAGCAGCACCCAAACCCTCAGAAACCCAGCTGAGACAATATTTTTTTCTTGCCTGTTCTCTGTTTATTCTGACCAAGCCATGAGATGCTGTCAGTGCTTTCCACACTGTTACTCCAGCAGGAGTTTAACCCAAAAGCAGCATCAACCTCAACCCCTGGGAGACAGGGAAGACATGAAATGGGTGCAGATAAGTCAAGAAAACGTTTGTAAAACACACAGACCCCTTTGGRTGTGTAGCCATGAAAACACTCACCACCCCCACTGCGAGAAGAGCGGCTCCTGGGTACCCAGCAGTGCTTCAAGAGGTTCAGATTTGTTTACTGGGGCCCCTAGGGCACTCAAAGGGTTTAACTGCCCTGGGCAGCCTCCCCTGGCTCCTCCCCAGCCCCGTTTCAGGTGTGAATCCCCTGAGCCACACCTGGGCACCCACAGGTCCTGCTGGTGATCCTGTCCCCAATGCTTGGCTCTGCTGTCCCAGCTGGACCTTCCCTTTGTCCCTGCCTGGTGACCAGGGGATGTGGCTGGCCCTGGTTCTCATCACTGGGCCAGTTCTTCACTCAGATCCTTGCTGAGCAGCCCCACCACTTGGGTTTTTGACTTTTGGTTGTTGGGAATGTCCTTTATGTGCCACGGGGCTGGGCCTGCCCTCCTGTGCCTGCTCCTGCAGAGCAGCCAGCCCTCCCAGCTCCCCGACACCTCCACCATCCATTTTCATTTGCCTTCAAGCTGCCAGCAATCAGAACAAACAGAAAGCTTGGGAGAGCTGTCCAARAATCCCTGTGTAGATGCACATCTCCCCCTCAGCCCTCCATCCCCTCTGATGTATGGCCCTGGCTGTCTGCTCTGCTGTATCACCATGTCCCAGTAAATGAAYCCTCTGCTGCTCCTCTGTCAATGTTTCCTAATGAGAGCTTTGTTTGAGTTTCTCTTCTCAAGTATGTGCAGAATAATGGATGGGCCGCAGTGAAATATGCCCCTCGTGCTCTTTGATGGAAATCATAAACTCTGACTGCGGAGCTCCAGTGATTTACAGCCCTTCCAAAATGCAAAGCAGGACCCATTCKGTGCCAGCCCGCCGCAGCTCTCGATTGTTTTTACCTTTAAAATGCAATGTATGGATTCATGCACCTTTTATATCAATGAAATATAGATATGTAAGCATTTCACCTGGCCCTGCAGTTCTGCAAAAGGCAATGTTAATCATTTATCTGTGGCGTTCACACRAGCTGAAGGAAAGCTCTACTTCCTTAAGTAGGAGAATTAATAATTTTGGGGCTGAGGAGCACTGGTTTGAAGTCTTTAGAAGGATTTATTTCTTACAACATAATGAAAGCCTGTTCATCTAAAGTAATCATGGGCAAAAGCTGAGCTTCATGAATAAAGTTTGTGTTTTTTTTGACAAACATCTAATGAACATCCATAAATTAGAGYCTCCAAGTTCCTGAGCAGGACTTGCTGTGAGTAGACCCACAGAAGAACTGTAGGAGGATTCACATTCTCACAACTGGACACTCATGAACATGAAATAATCATCAGAGCCTTTAGCAAATGAAAACCCAGGAGTTTSTCAATATTGTCAGCCTGCCCAAACTTCCCAGGTGCACATTTCATGTAAAAATTAGTTCCTTGATAGATCTGATGATGTTCTTTATCTTGCAAACTAACCAGGACAGGTTAGTCTGTAAAACTAAAGGTGTCTGTAAAAGAACACCATTAAAAATCAAGCCCCTAAATGCATCTTTACCATAATTTATTTAATTTATCTTGCTCTACCAAGCCCACTCCATGGAATTTACAGTCAGATGAGGGAACTTCTCATCCTTAAATATATTTTAGTACAATTTCAGACTAAGAGGAAGGGAGATGAAGAATTAAGAGGGGAARGTAAARAATGCAAAAAGCAAAACCAAAGCAGGAAGATGTAAGCTACCCAAATAAAACATTTGAACATATTGCTCCAGCTCTGGAAATTCAGGACAGTGATATGATTTTGGCAGGCTCCTACTCATCAAAAACTGATGTGCAGGTGTGAGCAGAACAGAGCCTGCTATTAACACTTGAGTAGCAAACACAACCAGGAGTTATTTAAGCCCTGCATGCTTCCCACAAGGAGAGGTTTCACCCAGGATCTGACWGAAATAACACTGAGGAGCACCTTCCAGGAACCCATAGAACATTAACCAGCTGCTCTGCAGGCTTAAATAGCAGCCAGGCAAGAATAAAATCTGAGTGCACAGCAGAATGGGCTCACCTGCAATGCCAGGCTTGACTTTAAACCCCCCTTTCTGCACAGGTGTGCAGTACAAAGCCACACTTCAGGCAGTGACTTTGCTGGGCCAGTGTGTGTGAGCAGGCCATTGTGCAAGGAGAAAGAAATCAAGTATGAAAGCAATGGAAATGAAATAAAGGAAATGAAATTAAGTTCTATTCCTAATTTCTTCAGTCTCAGTTTGTTCCTGCATTTGATGARGTGTCTCTGTGTTTATTTACCTGAAGTCCCAATAAAGAGGGTTTGAGATATTCAGTGCCTTAAGTTTATTAGTGCATGCAGACAAGAGTAATATTTTCTAATTGCAACCCATTTTGAAATGATTAAAGTAAAAGGGRAATGTGGACAGTTGTGCTTTATCCCAAGAATTGCTGGAAGCCAACACCAAATGTCCAATGCCATTGGAAGGATTGAAAATATTAAGAAAACCATTTGTRTTTAAACATAAAAATATCCCTTCCAAAGCTCACTTCCTCTCCAGGGGTKTTYATTAAATGTAGAAAAGAGATCTCARTGGGTTCTCCTTTACYCCAGAGCCATCCTTCTCCCCATCCCAACCCTCCCAAGGAGATCTGCTGGGCAGTTCAGCACATCCCTGCCCGGCTTCCTCCGCTCCGTGCAGATCCAAACACAAGCTCTTCCTGAAAGCTACACCTGTCAAAGCCTGCCCAAAACACCCTGAGTTTTGCTTCCTTCCTGACAACTTTTACTGCATTTCAAAGTTTACGTCTCCCAGTGTTGATCAGGCTTTTTTTTCCTCTTGACAATGTGTCACACTTCGCCTTCATCACCCACTGACCTGCTTGGGCTGTGCTGAGTTTTCCTCATCACACAAATAAGGTGTGGAAAACAGAGATTTCTGCTTYAAATTCAGCCAGTCAGTCCTTAGGAGCAGCACTACTCTGCTTGCTTGCTCTGTTTTTTATTAATAAAATAAACATTTTCTGTGGTCACGCTAATTTATGCACAGCTCGCCCAAAGTGACACGCCAGGACTTCTAAAATATTAAACACTGCAAATAATCAGAGTGAATTTCATCTTCTGTTTGGYATTTTTGACTGTGCAACAGCAGACTGTGAGATGAAGWGACTTATGRCTCAGATAAAAGTCCTTTATTTGTGGTTCTTCTTGGTTTTCTCCAGCAGAAACAAATCATTTATGACTATTAACAAAGGGTGGATAATGCAGTCAGCCAGACTGAGCCTTCTGAAAACTGTTCAGGTTTACAGCTGCCTTTGCTGATTTGTTGGGAAACCATGGGAGCTGGGAAAATACCCCCAAAAACCACTCCAGCACAGAAAATAAGATCCCATTTTGTTTATAATTTTTAGTAGATTAATGTTGCTTGTGGCATTTCTGTCTCCTCTACACTTTATAGATTATGAAATCTTGTTTCTTATGGCAACCACAGCTGATGATGTTGAATCATTATTCACACTTCAGTGCAGTCCAATGGGGGCTTTTAGCTGGGCTTTTAAATGGGTTTTAATTCACTTGATTTCATGCAGAACAACAGTTCTGCCAGCACGGGGTAAATTTTGAAGGTGGTGAGTAGGAGGTGCAGTGCAAGCACAAATCCTGTTATTTGCTAATAGGATTTGTCTGCATCCCYGTGTTTGTGGCTTGGGAAATGCAGGGCTGTGCCTCATTTGCAGAACAATCCCASTGGCAGCTCCAAACAGAGCTGGGTGTGTGGCTGCTCCTCACATGGGCTGGGATGGAGCTGCCCTGAGCAGGGCATGACCTTGGGATGAAACTTCCAAGGAGCCACCAGGGACTCCCATTCCTTGATCCACTCTGCTCCTCAGCAGTGGATTTATCAGCTTTAGAGGCAAAGAGGTGGCTAAAAAGCTCCCCTTAAAGGGTGATTTTTCTAATTATTCCCACCATGCTCTTATTAGTCTGGATAAGTGTGACAAAATGTGAGGAGCTCCACTGAAACAAAAGTGTTTTGCACAGTCTATCACCTAAATAAGTGCCTAAGAGGACATCATAAATCATACAAAGAGGACATCCCCAAAAGGAGATTTCTCCCTCTGGTGGAACTGGCCATTGTGGCTCAGGAAATGATTTTATTTTGCCATTTTCATCCCCTTCCCTCTGATAGATCCTGAGCAAGGAAATAGCTGTTTTCCAGGACCACTCCCCTCAAAAGCACCCAGGTGATGCTTCAGCTCCTCCCTTGCACTCCTAAAAAGGAAATTAGGCAAGACTTTTGATGGAGGAGGAGAAGATCTCCCAAAAGTGACATTCATACAGGCAGAGAAAATGGGGTGTAAATCACAAAAGGAAAACTTTAAAGCAACTTAACAAAAAAAAACCCCAAACCCCTTAAACCAAACCACTGCCTCTGAAATTTTCATTATTTGATGTGCACAGGGTGTGTGTTCATGGGAAGGACCTCATCTGCAAATAACAATGAATTCTTTCTCTCAGCAGTGGGATGTTATTTGTAGTGAGAGCACCATCATCCTTAAATCATGCTGACAGCCAGGTTCCTTAAATCAGATCCCAGTGCTGTGGTCTGGGAGTGGGAATTGTGCAATAATTGGCATTTTTGGCTCACTCTGAATTCTTCAGATTCAGAGTAAAAAGACTTTTCTTCTGTCTTTTGTATCCTTGCATATAATTAAATATTATAGAAAAAGAACAAGTCCATCCTTCCCCAGGGTCATAGAAAAGGGCAACTTCATTTAAACTGAGATTCACACGTTGAAATATTTTCTAGTATTTATCTCCTGCCTGGTATGACAATGAGTTTTTT
The DNA here is from genome assembly GCA_902810485.1 of Alauda arvensis. NCBI lineage: Eukaryota > Metazoa > Chordata > Aves > Passeriformes > Alaudidae > Alauda > Alauda arvensis. The sequence continues at coordinate 667,921 of CADDXX010000465.1, forward strand.
TTTCTAATTAAAAGAAAAAAAATTGTATCTTTGCAGTGTTTAATTCCCATTCTTTTCCCATCTTGCTCCATCCTTGAGAGAGGAAATCATGTCAGACCTCACTGCCGTGCCGCCAAAGAAAGAAAAGAATCATATTTAAATCAAGTTAATGACTCACTCTTCCCATTTTGTGCATTCTCTTCCATTACACTTGGTCCATTGGTTCATCCATTTTTAAAAGGTTTAATTTCCTGTTGGATCATTGACTGAATTTGCAGCAGGTTCTCCTTGCAGGGTGAGCTCATGAGGCAAGCAGCGTTTTGTGTTTGTGAGCACACAGGAGTGGCTGCACTCAGGGCAGGAGCTGCTCCTTTRTTGAACACCTGCTGGCAAATCATCYCCACACCTGAAYAAAAGGAAATAATTCTTACTTGGGATGCTGAAGTCACATCAAGGCCTTTCACAGCACCTCTCCTTCCTCCCCACAGGTACTGCCCCTGTGGTACCACAGCATTTCCAGCAGAGGTGGGAGCACAGGAAATAAAGCTGATTTCAGACTGGGAGTGTTTCTGGTGGCTGTTTGGAGCCCCTGCCACCTGCTGCTCTGAGGTGACAGACTCAGGATGTCACCACAGTGTGAGCTGGGCTTTCCAGGGGAATCAGAGCTCATTTCAGTGCTCATTTCTCCCTGCCATTCTCTGCTGTCAGAGCTCCCCTCCATCCCAAGTTCATCAAGCATTTCAGAGATGATGTCCTGCCTGAGCTTTTGGTGTTTTGGAACATGGAATCATGGAATGAGCTGGAAAGGACCCAAAAGGATCATCAGTCCAGCTCCTGGCCCTGCACAGACCCCCCAGATCCCACCCTGGGCATGCCTGGRATGGTGCCCAAACCCTCCTGGAGCTGTGGCAGCCCCGGGGCTGTGCCCATCCCCTGGGGGAATGGTGTGCAGGTGGCCAGCAGCAGCAGGGTGTGGGTGTGCAGGGTGTGCAGGTGTCCAGCAGCAGCAGGGTGCAGATGTTACCAAGGCTGTGGGTATCCAGAACCCTCACCTGTGCAGGATCCAAGCCAACCAGAACGTGCTGGTGCCAGCCCCAGGCTGGCCTGGAAGCCACCTGCACACCCTGCAGATCCCAAATCACTGAGGGAACAACACTGCCAGATTTCTCACAGCCTGCCTCCAGCCAAATGGAGATTTAGGATTTTGGAAAAGGAGATTTTTTTTGGGTTTCCACAGCACTCAGGGTGTGCCAGGCACCACTGCTGCTTTTCTTTTTTACCCTGTGTAGGATTTCTTTGGGGTTTCACTCACCTCAGTCATACTTTCCCTGAAACTATCATTTAATTTATACAACTGTAATGAGGATCTGGATAAAAACCTGGGGTTTTACCCAACTGTGGCTGATGGGGCAGATCTGCAGTGAGAACCACCCTGATTTTCAGGGGAAACTGAATCATTAAAAAATGACAATAATTRTTAATAATTCACATAGGACAAGTGAGAGGAAGAGGAAGGTTTTATTGTTGGATCTCTGCCTCTGTCCTAGCAGGATTTAAAACAATGAAGGCAGCCAAGGCTGTATTTCTTCCCTCAGTGGCTAAAATCACAAGCAGAAGGACTGCAAATATGGAAGAAGATTCATAGTTCTGCTCATATTTGAATAATATTCCTCATACTCTCCTTCCTGAAACCTGAATTGTTTCTCATGGCACTTGGGAAAGGAAAGGGAATGCATTATAAACACTTCTACAAATATTTCTTTAATTTAACACTGACTCAAATATCTCAAATATTCATCCATTTAGCTGAACACTGACTGCAAAAGGGTGATAAAGACATTTGTTTAAAGTCTAATATTCCTACAGTGTGAGAACCTTGACTCCGTGCTCTTTATTAGGAGACTTTAAATAAAACACTGAGCAACTGCAGAAAAAAGATACTCAGAGTAGAACTCAGGGAAAAGTGTAGAACAAATTTTGAAAGCAGGCTTTAAAAGTATAAACACATATTTAACACTGAGGAGAAAAAAAAGAATGACAGTCATGCCCTGTATTAGTCACAAATCCTTAAAGCTACTCAAAATTATGGGCACAAAAGACAAAAATATGTGACTGTGACTCATGGATTTGAGAAATTAAAGTAAACAGATCAATATTTTCTTGCACTCTCCATATGTTAAGGACTTTGAGAATTTAACATAACATTCTAATGCCACAGTCCAGCTAAAAATACCACTTTCATGTAAAACTCCTGCTCTTAATTTATAAATTATCTGCTCAATTTCATGGGTGCTGTTTGGTTTCCAAAGAGCTGGAACAATTTTCACACTGAGTCTTCCTTCTTGCCTTTGGAATATTATTTTAGAGTCTGCACATTTTAAAAGGAAACTTTTGCAACCAGCAGCTCCTTTTATCACATTACCAACACAAAAGCTGATTTTTTAAGAAAAACCTCAGCTGTTCTTTTGCACCCTGTGTAGGATTTCTTTTGGGTTTCACTTCCATCAGCCATGCTTTCCCTGAAATTGTAATTTAATTTATGCAACTTTAATGAGTGCCTTCACAAAAAATCCGGGGTTTCACCCAACTTCAGTCAGGGAGCAGTGTTAACTTCCCTGGCTTTTAAAGGAATCCTGGATTTCTCTGCTGTTCATGAGGAACACTGTGAATTTTGTTGTTTCAGGCAGCTGAAATCAGCCTTTTTCCTCCTTTGAAGCTCCAAGGAGGGCACTGTGATGTTGGAAAGGTTGGTTAGGTTTGCAATGAAATCAAAGGAATTTATCCATTCACCTGTTGCACTCCAAGGAAGGCTCCCAGTAGAGCTGGAGCTCTTCCAAGGACAGCCAGGACCAACCACCCCCTCCTTCCACGGGTGCCACATCCTTGGGGACCTGAGAAATATGGCAATCACAGGCAGACACCATCACAGCTTCACCCTCCCTCCCCTTTACACCAATTTTCCATGGACAGGACACACTTGTGAGGAAACATTTCCTCACTGGAGGAGTGCTCAGGAATTGGAACAGGAAATTTTGGAATCACCACCCCTGGAAGTGTCAAAGAACCTGTGGATGTGGCACTTGGGAAAAGGTTTAGTGGTGGACCCAGAGTTACCTCCCAGGAGCCTTTCCTTTCCCTTGGCTGATGGTGCAGCATCATTCATCCAGCTCAGTTTTCCCTCAGGTGCTGCTGCTGTTCAGGATTCCCACAGAATTCCCCTCACACTCATATGGAATAGTTGAGAAATGCAGGCTCCTCCAGGTGGTGAAATTCCCTTTTATTTTGGAGCTTTCTGAGCTCTGTGCATTAAATCCTGCTGCAGCCACGTTTGGAAGGCTTTAAATGGATTTAAGACAAGGGATCTTCCTTGCACTTCTGCTTGAATTTACCATTTAGGTGGCTGCTGAATGGAATCCTTTTCATGCTGATTTGCAGAACTCTGGGAGTTCCTGAGGTGGGAGGTTTGCAGCACAGCAGATGGTGCTGTCTTTTCCTCCAAGGACAGGAAAAAAACCCCAAAAGCTGCAGTCAGAGCTGGACTCCTGAAGTGAAATGGAGATGGTGGGGCCTCCCTGTCTGAGGGCAGAGCTGCTCCCTGAGGAGGATAATGAAGGGTTAATCCTGTGGGGAAAAACCTCACAGCATTAAAAAAATAATAATAAAAATAAATTCATCCTGAGCACAAAGCAGAGGAGGACAAGTGCAAAAGATATTTCAGGAAGGAGTGGAAAAGTTGTGTTCATTGGAAGACTTTGAGATTTAGATTGGTTATTAGAAAGGAATTGTTCCCTGTGAGGAATTCCCTGGTGCCCAGAGCAGCTGGGGCTGCCCCTGGATCCCTGGCAGTGCCCAAGGTTGGACATTGGGGTTTGGAGCAGCCTGGGACAGTGGGAGGTGTCCCTGCCA
>CADDXX010000466.1:48812-79973 GCA_902810485.1 Alauda arvensis
TTCTGGCTCCTTGCATTCCCACAGGAACCAACCAAAAAGTGTTGACAGCTACAAACAGATTTAGGGACACTTCAGTTCARAAGACCTCGGGGACTGCCAATGTCCCACCCAAAGCAGGGTCCTCCTCTTGTGCTGGGCAGCAGCAAGGAGTTACTGGGGATGGAGCAGAGCTCATGGAAAGCTGAGGAGCAGCAGGAAATCCTGCTCCTTGGGAAGCTTTTCCCAACACAATCAGTCGTGTTCAGAAGATGGAACATCCCACCCCAAAGAAGGYTTCTCCTGATTGTTTGCCTGGCACAGAAATGCTGATGGAGCTGAATGCAAACTCCTTCTGSAGCCAGAGATGGATCTGAGAGCAGCTCTGGGGCCAGGGCTGGAGCTGAGCACGGGGCAGGATGGATCCCTTCCCTCGGGAATGGCTCAGGATCCATCCTGCTTCTCTGCACAGGTGATGATGCCTCAGAGGGAGCAGCTGACAGGGAGATTGGGGCCTCACTGCTGCTCCAGGCAGCACCTGGAGGAGAGGTGTGAGGCTTTTTCCTTCAGAAAACCCTGATCTTTGCCTTAGCTAAAGGAGGGTGGAGTTAAAACAGGGAGGGGAAAGGAGAAGGAGAAAGAGAAGGAAAGAGTGAAAGAAGAAATCAAAAAGTTGGAGGAGAGAAATAAAAGCAGGAGAGGGGCTCTCAGCGGGTCACAAAGATGGAAAACCTACAGATATTTCAATTGTAGGGCAAGGAGCAACTTTTCTCCCTTGGCTCTGCAGTGGTGGCCAGAGAAGGGCACTGGGCAGGACATTGGGACAGAGTCAGGGAGGGCATCAAGGGAGAGGGGGATTCTGCCCCTCTGCCCCACTCAGCTGAGACCCCACGTGCAGAGCTGCCCCAGCCCTGGGAACAACAGCAGCAGCACGTGGAGCTGCTGGAGCCAGTGCAGAGGAGGCCACAGAGATGCTCCAGGGCTGGAGCCCCTCTGCTCTGGGGACAGCCTGGGAGAGCTGGGGGTGCTCACCTGGAGAAGAGAAGGCTCCAGGGAGAGCTCAGAGCCCCTTGCAGGGCCTAAAGGGGCTCCAGGAGAGCTGGAGAGGGACTGGGGACAAGGCATGGAGGGACAGCACACAGGGGATGGCTTCCCAGTGCCAGAGGGCAGGGCTGGATGGGATATTGGGAAGGAATTGTTGGCTGTGAGGGTGGGCAGAGGCTGAGATGGAATTCCCAAAAAAGCTGTGACTGCCCCTGGATCCCTGGCAGTGCCCAAGGCCAGGCTGGAGGGGGCTTGGAGCAGCCTGGGACAGTGGGAGGTGTCCCTGCCCATGGCAGGGGGTGGCACTGGATGGGATTTAAGGTCCCTTCCCACCCARACCATTCCATGAGCTCACAGCTGCACACCCTGGGAAGGCAGGACCCCAGGGACCTATCAGAACAGGATTAATGCTCCTCTCAGCACAGTGAGAAGCTCTGTGTGTAAACAATTTCTATTCCCAGGCCCACCAATGCATCCCTGGATGTTCCTGGCAGCGTGTCCAAAGGGCAGCTCAGGAATCAGCAGTTCCMCCTGGCTGCCCAGGGATCCCAGCTGCCACCTCCCCCAGCCCCAGGGACCATCACCCCTGGACATCAATCACTGCTCCCTCCTGGGCACTCTGCCTGGAATAACAGCAGCAAAACCCCCAGCASAGACTCCAGGCTCTGAACTCTCCCAGCACTGAAGGGACAGGATTCCTGCACTGGCTGCAGCAGGTTGTGAAATGGAAGGGCCAGATCCTTGAGATGCTGCATTGTCTGGCCAGGATCCAGCAGATAAAGAAGCTGCTGTTTCATCTGCAGCCAGTGAATCGCCCCAATTAGAATCAGTAAGATTAATCTCATTAATTGGGTRGATATAGGACCTACCTGTGCATGCTCAGCTCAGCCCTTCTGAGATAAAACCCTTGACTGAACCATAATCTACACCAAAAGCATTAAGCAAACTTGGCTAAAGTCATCTTCTTTTCCCAAATCCCAGTTATTGGCAGGAGCCCTGGAGGCAGCTGCGAGTTCCTGCAGAGGAGGAGAGCAGAGGAGCTCTGTGCCTCACACGAGTGTAATCCCCAAAGGAGCCCGGGGCTTCAGCTGCCTCCAGCGGCTCCTCTCCGAGCTGTCAGGCTTGGAGATCGCACTGGGATTACAGGGAAGTGCTGCTCGCAGAGGTCACCGGCAGTGCTACCGAGCCCTGCGGGAACAGCAAAGGGAGGGAGGGAGGCAGAGAGAGAGGGGGGAGAAAGAATTCGCTGATAGCTCCATCCTAAAAGCTTTCCCTGCCACTGAAGGAGACAGAAATCATCCCCTTCTTTCTCCTTCCTCTCTCCTCCCACCCGCAGCCCTGGGCAACAACAGCAGCAGCACGTGGAGCTGCTGGAGCCAGKGCAGAGGAGGCCACAGAGATGCTCCAGGGCTGGAGCCCCTCTGCTCTGGGGACAGCCTGGGAGAGCTGGGGGTGCTCAGCTGGAGGAGAGAAGGCTCCAGGGAGAGCTCAGAGCCCCTTGCAGGGCCTAAAGGGGCTCCAGGAGAGCTGGAGAGGGACTGGGGACAAGGGATGGAGGGACAGCACACAGGGAATGGCTTCCAGAGGGCAGGGTTAGATGGGATATTTGTGGTCATGCACAACCCTMTCCCTGCTGGGCAGCTCTGGGTGAGTTAAACCTTGTGTGCCTCAGTTTCCCTGGAATTTTGGCTGTCTCTGCAGAGCTCAGGTGAGTCCAGGTGGAGCCCTCCCTGCCCAGCCCAGGAGCTGCACGGGTGAAGCTTTTTTGGGGCAGAAATTTCCATCTTCCCATGCCAACCCTGTCTGAGGGCAGGAGGTGTCTGCAGAGAGCCCCTCAGCCCAAAGGCTCCCTCCCTGCTGCAGCCCCTCCTGTTCTCTGATATCCCAAGCATCCCAAGCCCCTGGAGCAGCCTGCTCTCCCTCCACTGGGATCCAGAGGGGAGCTGGGCACAGCAAAGTGCAGGAGGTGTCACAGGGAGGGGTTTGGGTTCTGTCATCCCCCAGCAGCTCCAGCCTCTCCAGAGCTCCACAAAGCATTGTTTTGATCAGGGACAGAACAGCCCACACCTCTCCTTTACCCACTAATGAAAACCATCTCTGAGCTAAATTAAATTCTCCCTCACAGCACACCCAGCCCTGAGGGCAATTAAAGAAACCTAATGAATCTTTTTTTTTCTTTTTTTTTTTTTTCCTGGCAATAAACGTGAAGCAGCTACAAAAGTGAACCGTGTATCTTTTAAAAAAATGACTCATGACTCCAAAAATTACTCCAAAATGGCTTTGGGAGGGGGGCACTGCTGGCTTAGAAATTCTTGTAGCACTTCCACGTGCAGCTGCCCATGTGAAGATGGGGAGRAAGAAGCAAGTGGTCTCTGGGGCATCATAATTCATCCTTGCTGATGAAGATGGGCAGGTGTCACCTCCGGTGAGCATCTCAATTCCCTCCCTGGCTGCCCTCCCAGGCATCTTGCCAAGGGATGCAGAGAGAAGGCTGGAGGGCAGAGGTTTGGCACAGACAGGGAGGGGACAACTGCTCTGGGGAGAGTCAGCTCCGGGTCAGGGATCCAGGAGTGTCCAGAGGATGGAGATACCTCTGAGAAAGGCCAGAAAGAACTGATAAAATAAAGTGAAATTACATTTTTCACTTAGAGCTATTCATATTTGTTTCTCCTTGGTGGTGGGAAGGAATGGGTTAAAATTATAAGGGAAGGGGAGTTGTTTTACAATGTCCAGTTCTTAAAASTGTCTAGAATCAAGGCAGTTGTTCACCCAGAGCAAAACCTCCTTGAAAGGGRCCATTAATCCCATTTCTGGAGGAGCAGAGCTGTCCCTGGGGTGAGCTCAGGGAACCCTGGAATGGTTTGGGTTGGAAGGGACCTTAAATCCCATCTCACTCCMGCCCTGCCATGGCAGGGACMCYTTCCACTGYCCCAGGCTGCTCCAATCCCCMATGTCCAGCCTGGCCTGGGCACTSCCAGGGRTGCAGGAGCATTGGGAAGGTGCCCCTGGCACAGTGGGGCTYTGCAGGAGGGCTCAGCTGGGACACTCGGGGCAGGATTTGCCCCAGACTCTGCTTTTGGCTGCTTTGCCCCTCAGGGGCACACGGGKCCCTCACTGGAGCTGAATTCCCTCCCACCCACAGCAGGGTCCTGCTGGCAGGGGATTCCTCCACCTCCTCTGAGCTGTTCCAAAGCTGCTCCTGCTGCTGGGGGCTGGAACCTGCCCAGGGGAGGCTCCAGCTCAGCCAGGGAAGCTCACAAAGCACCTGCAGGGGCTGCTCCTGTTATCAGCAGAGCCAGGGAGCTGGAGTTTGCTTTGCTTTTGCTCAGTATCCATGTGGATAAAACAAGCTGGAAACCAAAATAATTGTGTTTCATGCTCTGCCTTGGCAACTCCCACGATTTGACCCTCAGAGGAGCAGGGAGCTGCTTTGTTCAGTTGGGGCTGCTCTCCTTGGTCTGGACATGGGGAAGTCACAGCTCTGCCCACCCTTGGGAAAACCAGCATTTGCAAGAAATYATTTTCCCAGCCTTGGGGTTGATTTTTTTGCACAGCCTGGAAACCTTTCCAGGCTCAGGCCATGCTGGAAAAGCCTCTCCTGGTGTTAAASCAGGAGTTCTTGCAGGAGCACAGAGCCCTGGGAAGCTCCTTGGTGCTGCTGGTGCCAGTTCAACATCCCAGGGTGGGAGATAATTCCCAGGAGCAGCTTCACAACACCMCAGGCTGCCCAAGGACAGTGGGAAGGAGGAGGATGTGCATTARTCTGTGTCAACTCCTCTTTTTCCTGTGTCCAACAAATCAATACATTCTGGCTGGAAATAAAATCATTACTTGCCTCCTCTCGTGTTCCGGCTCGGAGCTGGAGAGGCCAAAGGGATGTGGATTGTTCCAGCTGGATTTATGGAAGGGCTGGAGCTGTGTCAGGACTTGGGATGGAGCTCAGGGAAAGGTTCTTCCCCCCGAGGCTGCTGGGCACTGCCCAGGCTCCCCAGGGAATGGTGCCAGAGCTGCAGGAGCCTTTGGACACTGCTCTCAGGGATGCTCAGGGTGGGATTGTTGGGGTGTCTGTGCAGGGACAGGGGTTGGATGTGATGGTGATGGTGACCCCACCTGCAGAGCTGCCCCAGCCCTGGGCCCAGCCCAGGGAGAACCTGGAGCTGCTGGAGAGAGCCCAGAGGAGGCACCAGCATGAGCAGAGGGATGGAGCAGCTCTGCTGGGCGGAAAAGCTGGGAGAAATGGGAATGTTCAGCCTGGAGAAGAGAAGCTTTGGGGTGAGCTCATTGTGACCTGACAGGAGCCTGCAAGAAACACGGAGAGACACAATTTCCAAAGGCCTTGAGGGACAGGACAAGGGGGAATGGCTTCCCACTGACAGAGAGTAGGTTTAGATTGGATATTAGGAAAAATTTCTTCCCTGTGAGGGTGGGCAGGCCCTGGCACAGGGTGCCCAGAGCAGCTGTGGCTGCCCCTGCATCCATGGAAGTGTCCAAGGCCAGGCTGGATGGGGCTTGGAGCAGCCTGGGACAGTGGAAGGTGTCCCTGCCTGTGGCAGGGGGTGGAATGAGATAATTATAAAATCCCTTCCAGCCCAAACCAGTCTGGGATTCTGTGAAGAGCAACAGATGCTCACGGTGAGGGTTGAAGTGACCCCGAGCAGGGAGCACAGGCAGGATTTTTCCTGCTCAGAAGAGCCACAGTTGGATCTCCTGGAGCATCTGAAGAGAAAAGCACAGGCCTGGCTGCACTCCCAGCTGGGGACAGAGGTCCTGCTGCTGAGCCAGGCAGGCTGGAGAAGTGTTTTGTGCCTGTGAGCAGGGCTGAGCAGAGAGCAGCTGCTGCCCTGAGCCTGGAGAGGCTCCCAGGGCTGTGCTGAGCCTCTCCCGGAGCACAGCGAGCACAGCCCGGCTGGCAGCTGCCTGCAGCAATGCAAAGAGGCAAACAAAGCCATTTAGGGAACAAGTGAGGATAAATCCAGGCACTTCTACCTGCTCACAAACAGCCTGCCAGCTGAGGAGCTGAAATCCARCCCCCAGCTGGAGAAGCTGGTGGCCTCGGAGCATCCAGGCACTGCTGAAGCTGCGGCACAGGGGTGGTGCTGGAGGTGCTGGAGGGTAGAGAAGGGGGGTCAGGGGGGTCAGAGGGGTGGAAAGCAGGACAAACTGGGCCAGGGAGGTGCACACTGCCAAACCAGGTGGGAAACTGCATCCCCAGGTCATGGGAATGAAGAACATCCTGGTGTCCATCCCTGTGTGCTCCCTGCTGCCCAGGCTGGGACTCCAGGCTGCAGCAGACTGGGTCATAGCCAGAAGCTGACCTTTGCAGCCCCAATTAGCTGGGAGAGGAGCTGTGCAGCTAATGAGCACGTGAAGGGATTATCTCAGCCCCAGGCACTGACTGTAAAATTCCTGGCACAGGCAGCAGCTCCGTATCGATCCCAGGAAGGCCGAGTGCTCCCCAGCATAAAAATCACAGGGAAATGGGATTTCATTTCTCCATGAGATTTCTTTGCTGTTGCTTGGGTGCCTGTGAGAATGAGACCTCCTCATGCCCAGTGTGGCCAAGAGCCACCTGCAACAGGTGACACTGGTGGCACTGGAGGCTGTTAACAGTGAGAAATTGTCACCCCTTTGAGGGGGTGTGACCAGTGACGGCAGCAAACTGGATARGGGGAGGCTGGGCTGGCTTGCAAAGACAAGGGACAGATCCTGATTTCCCAAGGTTTCAGTGGGAATTCTGGAGAACAGGGAGGGGAGAACCTGAGGGATRCACTGGAGCTCCTGAGAGGGAAGAGCTGTCGATTTTTCCTGATCCAGTCTGCAGGAATGAGGCACTGGGAAACACTCCGGATATCTATCTGCCCAGTTTAACTGGTTTTCTTGAAATAAACTGGTGCCAGAACGTTCCAGAAGGGCCACAGGGAGGGAASAGGGGTCTCAGTCTCACAGCTGGGGACAGGGCTGGGGACAGGGCTCGGCAGGGTCCTGCCAGAGGGGCTGGGGAGCTGCAGAGGGTTTAGAGCCCTGTCCCCAGCCCAGCCCCCCAAAGGCAGGAGCTCGGAATTGGTTCCTCCTCYGATTCCCCCTCCTCGCAGCCAGGCGTGGTTGGTGCTGCTCAGAGCGTGGGATGAGGAGGGGATAATTAGCCCTGAGCTTTCCTTTACCTGCAGGAGGCTGGGAGGARATTCTGAGTCAGACCAAAACAACATTTAGAAAATGGAGTAGGCCCGGGCAGGATGATCAGTGGCTGGTAATGACAATTTATCTTGTCACATCTTGATGCCTCCTCTTGTAACGTCCTCCCTGCCTGGTTTGCAGGAAAAGGGCATCCTGTAAATCTCAGAGGCACTGGGAGATACTGTCCTTCTCACTTCACAGGCTGGAGAGGTGCCTTGAGCTGGAACCTGGCAGGCAGAGGCACAATTCCATCACAGAATTCCTGTGCTGCAGGGAATTTGTTTCCCTCCTCACTCAGCCCCAGCTCCACTCCTGCCACAGAACAACTCCCACTGCCAGCAATTCCCACTGCAACCATTTTAAACAGTCCTATAACCAGTGATTCTCTCCAGCCTGATCATCCCCATGCTGGCACACCCAGAGGAAAAGAGTCTTGCACCACGGCAGGGCTGCAGGAACACACAATATTTCTTCCCTTGGGAATTCCTGAAAGGCCACTGGAGATGTCCTGGGARCAAGGATGAGCAAAGCCCTGCAGCCCACCTGGGAAGCAGAGTGGATTTCCTCCTGTTTTGTAGACAAGGTAAAGGACATTTTTAAAAGTTCCTGGGAGCTCAGAAAGGTCCCCAAGGAAGGAATAAACCCCAGGAGCTGCAGCTGCCCGWGTCCAGGTTTAGCTGGTAAATACAGCAGGTTCAGTCAGCTCCAGGGAGYTGTTTGCATGTTTTCCCCAGGAGATGCTGAGCCAGTCGGACAGAGCCACTGCTCTGCAGCAGCTCGAGCATCAAAGGAGAGAGRGGAGAGGTTTACAGGAGCGTGGCTTAATTGCCAGCCGCCTGTCAGCTCGGAGCACATGTTCAGCTCTCACAGCCCGAGTAACTGATAAGAGCTCGTTTATTAATCCCTGGTAACTCGATCTGCCCTCGCAGACCATGCCCYGAGGAGCTGGAGATCAATTTAAATTTCCAGAGCCTCGGTCCCTGACTCACTCCATAGTGCCAGTGCTCCTCAGGATAACCTGSGAGAGGATTTTCTGTCACATCCCTGCTCCCAGCTCCCCTTCCAGCAGTGCTGGCTGCCACGTCCTGCTGTGCTGGAGTCATGGACAGGAGCCGTGCAGGGGGACACGTGTGAGCAGCTCCCACCCCCTCCAGCAGCACGGGGATGGATCCTCTGGGGACTGGTGCCTCCCTGCAGCCCCATCTGAGGAGAGCAGGGACTCCAGGGCCCTTCGTGCTCRTCCCTGCTGCTCACTGGTGCTCAGACACTGCAGGAACAGCTCCCTTGGAAGCGGCAGTTCCGAGAGAGAGATGAGAGTCAAAGCAGCCTGGAGGGATGGGGAAAACAAAGTCACTGAGTGGAGCAGGACGTGGCCCAGGTGACACAGCCACGGAAGGGGTGAGAGGCAAAGCGGGTTAATGAGATGCCTGGTTAATGACCCACATGCAAATCCTGATTGCMGCCCGTGCAGGGGCCTCAGCGACTCCCAGCACCTCTGGGCTGGGTCCAGCCCTCCCAGTCCCACCCCTCAGGGATGTCCTGCAGAGTCAGAGCCCTGGAAGGRAAGCTGGCATCAGCCCAGCACTGCTGACCCAGGACACTCTGCTTCAGCAGCCCCCAAACACTGCTGACCATGAACTATTTAATTCTGGCACTGCAGGTTCTACTGCTCAATAAAAGGGGRRRAAAAAAAGCCATTTATGAGGGAACAGTCAATAAAGTGAGACTTGCTTATCACAGCTGGTTAGGAGTGGTTGGAAACTGCACCCTCTGGAATGGTGAGGGATCACTATTTCAGGCCAGCTGCAGTGTCCTGGAGCTGAGGTCCCTCCTGCCAGGCTGGGACAGGGACCCTGACACGTTCAAACACCCCAGGTTATGGCCACAAAGCTGCAGAGTGGATGTGGTCACTCTTCTGCCCTGGCCTGCTGCAGCTCCTGGGGCTCAGTGTCCCCTGCTCTGCATTCCAGCAGTGACAGCCCATCAGGAGCCTGCTCTCAGCTCAGGAGCTGCTGAGCCTGGGGGTACAGCAGGAGTCACCAAAACACCCTGGTGACACCTGAGTGCTGGCACAAGAAAGAAAAAGCAGAGAACGACAGCACAGATGAAATGTTTGCACTTTTATTCCGACTCTGAACAGTCACAAACCCACAGCCCCTCTGCTCCCAAGCATTGCTGTGCCCCTCCCAGCTGTGCCCTGCTGGACATGGCAATGTCACCTCAAGGCAGTCCCCTCAGGGAAGGTGACACCCTGATGCTCTCGGCTGAGCCCGGCTGCTCAGCGTTCTGAGGCATGSACAGAAGTGTCTCTTCCCCGGGTCTTTAGGGAACCTCAGTTCCTCGGAGCTGCTTTGCAGGATCAGTGGAGAGTGAAATGCCCAGGCTTGAGCTGCCGCGGGTGGACAAGGTGCCTCCTGAGGATCCTCTGGAACAAATTCTTCCTGGCTGGCACCGCGGGGAGCTCCAGGCCGGAGCTGCTCCTCGGACAGCCCCAGCCCAGGAGCCTCCGGTCCCTCTTCTCTGCCTCTTGGCTTTTCAGAGCCTCTGTTATTCGGATGTCTCTGGCACATCTGGGCAGGGGAAGCCCTGCTGGGCTCGGGCTGTTTCCATCGTCCTTGTGACGGCTGGCACGGGGACTCGGCTGCTCGAGGTCCCTCAGGCGTCCTCCCATCCCGGAGTGTCCCTCAGCAGCAGGAACCCCGGGATGTCCGCAGCATCCCGGCTCCTCCTGCCAGCTGGGACCCCGSGGGTGGCCTGAGCCCGAGTGGAAAAACGCCTCCTCGCTGGTGACCTGCGGGCTCCGCCCCAGGGTGACAAAGCCGTACGGGGTGGTCACCTTGGGGAGGTGCGGCAGGGACAGAGCGGCCCGAGCTGTGGGGTCTGGGTTGGGGCAGGATGAGTTAAAAGAGGACGAGTTCGAGCCGTGCTCATCCCGCCCCGCTGGGTCCCAGCTGCTCCTCCGAGCCGTCCCCTGCCGCTGCCCCGTCCCCTGCCGCTGCCCCGTCCCCTGCCGCTGTCCCGCCCCCTTGCCTGAGCATCTCTGCTTCTTGTGGATGTCCAGGGGCGGGATAACGAACTGCGGGATGCGGTCGGGGGTCACCACGTGCAAGAAGATGTCGCTGGAGCTGCTGCCGGCCAGCGCGGGGGGACAGAGGGACATGGTGGCCCCCGAGGGCTCCCCTGGGYAGCGCTGGCCATTTATGCTCGGCGGCCACCCCCGGCTGTGACGCGCGGTGACGACACCGCCAGGTCCCTGCCAGGACCCAGGGGCACGGGGCAGGCGGATGGAGGGGACAGGTGAGGACACGGCGCTGTCGCGCAGGGCCACCGGCTCTGTCACCCACGAGGCAGCGGAGAGGGGAAGAGCCGGAGGAGCGGGATGAGTCACCGGCCGTGGGCATCGGGTGGAAGGGGCAGCCGAGAGCGGCAGACAAACACTTCAGCTCTGTCTAGCAAAGCTCCCGTCGGGAAACCCACGCCATTCCCCAGAACAAGCGGCAGMTTCAGCCACCGCAGCCCCGAGTCCCTCCTCCCACCCCTGCCGGGGCTCAGTGCCGGCTCCTTCCCTCTGCTCCCATCCCGCCGGGCTGGGAATGAGGGGACAGCCCCAGGCCAGGGGGAGGAGGCTCTGTGCCTCCTGCAGGTGGGAGGATGAGGAGGATGAAGCTGCTCTCGCAGCTYTGCCTTTCCCTCGGGGCAGGGCTGGCAGCGGTTTCCCGTCGCTCTCCCCCCAGCTAAGGAAGCTCCTCTTGAATCGAGGGGATAACGGCGGATTTCGGGTGGATGTTGCTGGGAAAGTGATGCAGACAGGAAAAGCAGCTCCGGCTGTGAGCGGGCACGGAGCAGGGGGGTGCAGAGGGGTCTCCCCTCTGGTTCCAGTTTCTCCCATCCCTGGGGGGCTCAGCAGGGCAGGTTCTGGCATCTCATCGCCTTCAGCTCTTTGCACCCGCACCGAGCAAGGAGAGATCACAAATCAGAGCCTTGGCAAGCTCCCAGGAGCAGACCTCAAATGGAGAGAAAATGACCTGAGARCCCTTAATTAATTGAGATCCCAGTGCTGACAGCAGGAGAGCCCCCACCTGAGGGGCCTGGGCTGCCCCACCAATTAGCAGAGCCAGCAGCTCGTCAGGGTAATGAGGAGCAGAYGGGGCAGGACCTATAAGTACCCTGAGGGCAGCATGGGGGTCTAAGCCTGGTTTGTGTCCAGTTTGGGCTCTGTGGAACAGCCTCCAAAGCCCAGCCTAAAGCAGGTCTGGGCCCTGCCTAAGAGGTGGCTTCTGCTGGGGACACTCTCGGAGCTGGGCTGGGGACTCTGACTTTCTCTCCCTGCAGATGAAGCAACACACCAGCAGTGATTTCTTCTCCAGCAGGTTCCTGGGCCAGATCCTTCAGCTCAGATTGGTCAAGTATCCGGTGAGTGAGGCTGAGGCTGGGGAGGGGGTGGCTAAAACCTCCACACTAGCAACTTCTGGAGTTTTTCTGCTAGATAGTYTAYTTTCATTCAATCTTTTCACRTTATTAGATATTAGAAAGAAATYCCTCCCTGAGAGGGTGGGGAGGCCCTGGCACAKGGTGKCCCTGAATCCCTGGAAGTGTTCAAGGCCAGGGCTTGGAGCAGCCTGGGACAGTGGAAGGTGTCCTTGCCCATGATAAGGTGTGGATTAGATGGTCCTTAAGGTCCCTTCCAACCCAAACAATTCCGTGATTGTTTCCTCTGTATGTGCTTCTCCTCTGTTTTCCTCCCTGTCCCAGCTTTTTTTCCTTGGCCTTGCCTTGCTCCCCTTCAGCTCTTAGTGGCTGCAGCATTCTCATTGCTCTCCCTCTCTGGTCGAGAAGAAATGAGAGGTTTTTGGAGATGAAGTCCAACCCAGCAAGTTTTGGCTGAAGTTGGTCCCAATCTCAGCTCCACACTGGGACAGAGCAGAGTTTAAGGCTTTCCCTGGGGACTTGAAACACCTGGAAGTTCTGCCATGTGCTGATGGACTTCTCTTTGCAGCTGGAGCTCCTTCAGAAGGCATCTGTCTGGATTGGATTAGTGCTCCCTGTGGAGACCCTCAGGAGCAAACTCAGCCYCCCAGCCCAGTGCCCCAGCAGGTCTGGGAAGCTCGTGCACCTTCTGCTCTCTGTGACTCCCACCAGGATCCAGAACTTCCTGAGCTACCTCCTGACRGAGTGGGGCCCGAGCAACATGCCCAAGGGTAAGAGCTGGGGCCTYCTGGAACACCTGGAGGCTTTGCAGCTGGGAAGAGCCTGTGGGGAGCCAGGAAAACGGCTGGTTGTGTTGTGGGTGTGGTGACTGTGCCTCCTGTGAATGCCCACAGAGATCCGGAAGGCTCTGATCGACCCAGCAGGGGAGGAGGAGGAGGATGTGGCTCCGGAGCAGCAGGAGTCCTGGATGGTGTTGCTGGAGAGGGATTTGCTAGAGGATGACTCTGATGACCTCACATAYGAGGTGAGATGTTGTGGCTGCTGAGCAATTCCAAGATGGTTTGGCCTCTGTGTGGGCCTGGGAGGCTCTGGGAGTGTCCCTGTGGAGGAGCCTGCAGGGGTTTCCTTCCCTAYCCTCTCTCTGAGGGCACAGGGTGTCCAAGGAGCACTTGACCATCACCCCAGCACAGTCTGAGAGCTGGGGGTGCCTCACCCATCGCTGAGGTTTCCTTTTGGTCTGTGTCCCTGCAAGGCAGCATCTCTGTCACCCTTGGCTGTGGCTCCTGGTGCTGTTGGGACAGGACTGGTGTGTCCTTCCCCTCACTGTCCCTTCCTCAGAGCCTCTTTGCCTCTTTCCCCCAGCCCTCAGAGATGGAGTCAGACACTGAGGAGTACCAGTCCCAAAATGACACCGACCTGGAGCTGGAGGAGCTGGGTGGGGTCACAGTGCTGGAGGCYTTGGCTGTCCAGGTGAGTGTTCCTGCTCCATTCCTGGGGACAGCACCAATCCTTGGCTGGAAGGATTTACCTCAGCCCCTGGCTGCAGGAGGAGGGGGAGTCTGGGGTTGCTCTGATCTGAATTACATGGGTCCCATATGGATGTTGTGCTGCTCTGACTGTCCCTGTGCCACACAACCCCCAGGGTCCTGTGTCCCTAGAGCTGGGAGCAGAGGATCCAGCTGTGGCCACTGGTGATGCCCAGAATCCAGGAGACAATGGGAGCAGTGGGGATAGCAGCGAGCAGGAGGATGATGCAGTCTTTGACACCAGCTTGTCCCAGGATGAGGTAAGGACACAATCCCACCCTCTGAGCGTGGAGCAGGGGAGGTGTCACAAGTGCCCTGGATGTCCCCAGGCTCTGAGCCTTTGTCACAGAGCTCTGCTGCCAAGGAAAGGGGTTGGAGGGGCTCCAGTCCCTTGCAGGGACACAGCCCCAGTGCCCAGGTGTTGGTGGGATGGTGCTGGGTGTGCCCTGGGCATTGTCACCAGTGTGTGGCAGCAGTGCCAGCTGCCAGCTTGTGGCATCTCTGACCCAGGGCCACTACCAGCAGGCTGCCACAGACCCTTTGTGACTCCCTGGCCTGGATATTTTGTAGTTGAAAGTAGGGAGGATTTGAGGGAAGTTTTTCACCACCAGCAACTTCATGGGGTCCCTCACTGCTCTGGCCCAAAGCACTGCTGGGTACCCTCCTAATTCCCAGGAAGCTGCTGCTGTGGGAACAGGAGCGAGGTGGGGGATTGGCTCTGTCCCCAGTGTCAGTGAGGGGATGGCAGTGCTATGGGGAAAATCTCCTGTTTTCCAGGAAATCTAGGAAGCCTGACTCGTGTGCCTGAACCTTCTGGGGATGCCAAGTGCCTGATTCCCTGGGACAGCCGTGTCCCTGAGGAAGATGTCCAGTTAAATGCTGTGTTCATGCTGTTTGTTTCCTTTTTCTGAAGTTTATAATAAAATCACCCTGTTTTTTCACATGAATTGGGCTCTATTGACTGTCAGTACCTGGAGCTGGTATTGCCAGGTGTGGGGCTGCCAGGGGGGCCCTTCCCTCTGAGCCCTCCTGGGGAGGGGTTCCTCAGGGTGCCTGGGAGGGGGGTGGCTCTGGGAATGCTGGAATGTGATGGGAAGGGGAGAACTGAAGGTGCAAAGTGGGGCTGGGCACCACTGGGGACTGTCCGTGGGGCAGTGTCTGAGCTTGGACACGCAGGCTGCTCCCTGGATAGCCCTGAGCTGCCTGGTGCCTCCCTTCTCTTCTAGCATCCCCAGAAACACTGAACAACGCCTTGGAATAAACCAAAGAATTCAACAAACAGGCCATGTTCTCAGCAAATGCTGAGGTTTTCAGCTTGTGTTTTGTCTTTTACTTTTGTGAGAGTTGTGAACACGACCTTCTCCCTCTATGTGGATCCTAGGAGGGATCTTCTGAGGAAACAGGAATTTGGGGGTCTGGAAAAGCAGGGTCGGAGCAGGAAGTGCCCAAATGTGACCCAGAGCTCTGGAGAGACCTGAGGTTGCCCAGTGCTGGAGCTGTTGCCTGGAATCGGGTCCCGAAGTCTGAGGCTGCAAAGAGAAGCAACCCCTCCAAATGTGGGTGAGGGAACAGGAACAGCTCAGGGGGGTTGGATCCCTTGCTYAGGGCATGCCTGGAGGCTGTGTCTGGCACCACTGCCTGGAGCTGGCTTTGTGTGGGAATCCACTGGGACTGACAGTGCTCCAAGTGCTAAAATGAACCGTGGCACCCTCCAGCAGGGATGGGCTGAACGAGCTGAGCCCTCAGTTTGGGTTAATCAGGGTGGGCCAGGCCAGTTTAGAAACGACTGTGATTGTGTCTGTGCCTGCTCCATGCCACAGCTAAAGCCTCTGAAGGAGCACAAACCCTCTGAGGGGACAGAGGAGTTGTGTTGTGCTTGTGTCCCTATTCCTGTGGGCTGCAGGGAGGAGTGGGAGTTCAAAATCCCAGAGAGTTTGAAGGCAAGTAAAGTGGGATGGGGAGTCCTGGCTCCCAGACCCTGCTGGGTTCAGGGATATTAATGTCAGGTTTATTAAAGGTTGTCCTGCCTGTCAAAGCAGCCCGTTGTGGCTTTTCCTGCTGGATTCTCTGACCAGTGAACCACTTAAAGGTGGAAATTCTGGAGCTTTAAACCCATGGCTGGGTCAGGACACCTCTCCTGAGCTGCAGCCCTTGGACTCCTCCCTGGCCCTCTAAAATTGGCTTTACAGCTCTGGCCAGAGATCCAGCACTGGCTCCTTGTGCCTCTGCTCCAGCAGGACATGGCTTGGCCCAGGCAGGGCTGTTTTTCTCTCAGGTTGGTTATTTGTGCACCATTAACAGTCCTGAGTCATGGAACTCAAGCATTCATAAAGCTGCAGTGCCTCATACCTGGTGTTATCTGCAGCCACAATAGCTCTGCTTTCATTACTGCTGAATAACAGCAAGGATTTTTTTTTTTTTTTTGTTAAAGATTGATAAAGGAGCTGATCTTGCAGCTCCTGGGTATTATTCTGGGCTCAGCATTAATTCAGGTGCTCCTTGTTTGTGCTGAAGAGCTCTCCCCCCCTCTGCAGCAGAAATTAATAAAACATCCTTCACAAAGCTGGGCAAGGGCTCTCTCTGGAATCTGGCTTTGCCTCTTGCTCCTGGGCTTTAGGAGCCCTGGATGAGGGGATGAAGGGCAGGCTTGGTTCCTTGCCTGGGGGTCACAATGTTAAATGTGCTGGGGGAGGAAACAATCCTAAATCTGCCTCTGAGCTCACCTGCAAAATAATTCTGGGCATACCCAAAGCTCCCCAGAACTTAAGCCCTGATTTAGGAAGAAGAGACCTCCTCATCTGAGCATGGAGGAAGTAACTGGCTTGGAGAAGCAGCTGCAGAGCTGTTTGATCCCAAGGTCATCCCTGAGCCCAGCCCCAGCGGGTGAGTGGTGCCTGTTTGTGAGGAGGAGGAGTGGGATGATTGCCTTTCAGAGGGTGAAGGCTCGGCCTGGAGAGRTGCCCGATCACCTGAGGGTGGCACTGGCTCTTGGTGGCCTCAGGAGCATCACCACTGAGCTGCACAAAATGATGTGTGCACGTGGGCCATGTGCCTTTGCAGAAGGATGAGACTGGTACATGCCAGAAATGCAGGTTTGGGGTTAAAAGGCTGTTTAGGGCCATTTAGTGGGGCTGCAGCAATGGGATGGGATCTGTGTGATGCTTTGGGGACTTTTGGCCTCTCTCCAAGTGTGGGTGAAGCAGGACAGGGATGGAGAGTCTGTCCTGCCCAGCCCATGAAGTCCCTCTGAGTATCCCTTCCCTCCCTCTCCTCATTCCTGTTCCTCCTTCCTGGCCTGTGGGGATTTTTACCTGTTTTTCCCTGCACTGTGATGAGATGGAGCACAGGGACACAAGGTGGCTGCAGCCCCCTTGGTTTGGTGTTGGAGGGTGCCAGGAGCAGCCTGATGGAACAGGTTATTGGAATCTGGTGGGATGGAGATGCACTGAGCCTTCCTTGACATTTTCTTTTCTAAGGAAAGGCTGTGGGATGCGCCCAGCTGGGTCTCTGCTGCCCCTGGGCACAGCCCCGGGCATCATCCACAGATCTTGTGGGATCCCCTCACCCTTTCCCTCAGTCCCTGCTGAGGAGCAGATTCCCTGTCTGCATTCCCTGGAAATCCCCAGGGCCCTGGGCTCCTCTCCTCCCCCAGGGCCCTGGGCTCCTCTCCTCCCCCAGGGCCCCGGGTTCCTCTTCTCCCCCAAGGCCCATTTCCCTGTCCCTCCTGCAGACCAGAGGGGTTGGAATGGTGGGACCCACACAGGATGGGGCTCTCAGAGCCGAGCTCTGCACCCTCCTGGCCTCCAGGGCCTGCTGCTCTCGGTGGCTCTGAGGGTGACCCCAGGGCCGGCCCCRTGTCCTCAGCAAGGGCCACCAAAGAGCGAGGCAGGTGCTGTGGGAGGATGGGAAGGAGGGGGAATGGGCAGAGGCAGAGAAWTCGAGGAGAGGATGGCGTGTTTGGAGATGAGCGTGGAGCCTGAGGGAGCCTGAGGGAGGAGGAGCAGAGGTGACCCTGACGGTCGGGGAGCGCCGAGGCCGCGCGGCCCGAGCCGCCTGCGAAGGGCTCAGACCTGTGCTGAGGGAGCTGTGTGCGAAACTAATGGCTTAATTGAGGCGAAAGCGATGATAATTAGCATGAACAAATCCAATTAGGAGCCGGGGCGGGTTACCCTGGGCAGCAGGGACGGCTGGGGGGTCCCAGGGCAGGGACAGGGGGTGGCAGGGGGGTCCCTGGGGCTCGTTAGCATCGCTCCCCTCCCTCCCCTCCTCGGGCCGCGGGCTCTGAGCCCCGGCCGAGCCTAATGAGGCTGGAGCCAGGGATTAGGCAGGCTGTGCTCAGCCAGGGGCGAGCTGCAATCGCTGCTGCCGTCAAGGCCGGTAATTGAGAGGGGCAGCAGCCCCATTCCAACCCTGCCCCAGGGCTGGAAGGAGCGCTTTGCTCTCTCCGATGAGGAGCAGAGGACAAACTGCTCCAGTCTGKCCTTTAAGGTGACTGCTGGGGGGCTGTGGGAGGGGGGACGTGCTCGGCTGCACGGCAGGCTGGAAATAGTGAGGTTAAATATTAACTGTGAGGTCTAATGTCAGGGCAGGAATTTCTTTCCTAGCAAAAAGGGATTTAAAGCGTTCGTTTCCAGCAAAATCRCCTTTCTGGGTCATGATTTTAGTCACAAAATTTTCTCCTGTTTTGAGAAAACGTGAAACCACGACCATTCTCGCTGGGCTTCTCTTTGCTGTTCAGTCTTCTGCCCCTCCAGGAGTTATTCCTGGAGGAATTTATCCTCAAACCCACCATTCCAGCAGTGAGGGGCAGGTACTGAGCACCCCCTGAACCCAGCCCCTGCTTCTTCCATCCTCACCTTCTGTACCCGACTGCTCCCACAGTGTGGAAAGCAAAGCAGGAGACTGGGAGCTCCTGTGCCTGGCGTGRTCCCAGTAAAACCAGTAGAGCCACCAGCAGGAGGAGCAGGCAGGTCCTTCTGCCATTCCTGGAAAGCTTTGGGACYTCTCAGTGCCGAGCAACTCCGTCCTCACAGGACTGAGGTAATTTGGAGTCTCTCTGTGTGTCCTGCTCAGCCTCCAGCGCTGTCACCTGGGTGAGGTTCCTGCCTGCAGCTGCTGACAGCTCTCAGTGATAATCCCAGCTTTATCTCGCCCCRTGCCAGTGGCAGGAATGAGAGAGGCTGTGATGTGTCCCCGGGGAGCCCAGTGCCAGCCCATGGGGAGCTCCAGCTGCCCCAAACCCAGCAGGTTTTACTGCAGGGGACAAACAGCTGTCCCCACACCTGCTCATCTCCCAAAGTAACACGGACTCAGGGTGAGCTGCCCAGTCCTGGGGAGTGACTTTGTGCCTTTCTGGGGACACAGCACGGGGGTGGGCAGGGACAGGGCAGGTGCTGGCTCTGCTTTGCTCAGGGATGTGCTGGGAGGGACCAGCCCCGTGTCTCGAGTTGCTCCATGGAGTTTTGCAGATGCCAGGGAGGGATTTGCTTCAGGGCTGACCCTGCTCCCTGTGGATTATCTGGATCTGGGAGCCCAAAGATGCCTTGGACCAGCTAAGCAGCGTTTTAACCCTGGAGGAGGGTGACAGCAGTGACAGAGCACTCTGGCCATCACCAGCATCTCTGGGCATGGAAACTCTCCTCAGAGGTGCAGAATTCCCACCTCAGATATTTTTGGCCAGTGAGTGCTGTGAATGTTGACGTTTTCCAAAGGCTCTGAGCCCATATTTGTGTTGCTGCCCTCCCTTGTTGGCATCTCCAAGCTGTTGGTCACAGTTGGGTGGCAGGGAGGAACTGGAGAAACAGCAGATGCCACAGTTGGGCTGGCGTCCAGCTGAGGCCTGGAGATTCACAGTGTGTCACACTGGGAAAAGTGAGGGAAAAGGGATGGAAAAATAAGGGAAAAGTGGTATCCAGCAGGTCAGACCCCCCCTCCCTGCAAACAGTCCTGTTGAGCAGAGATGGGAGCCGAGCTGTGCCTCTCTCCCAGTGTCTTTCCAGCTCAAGCTCAGTGAAAGCTCCTGGAAGCACAGCTGGGAAGGGCAGCATTGATATGCACATACATTAGGTGTGACTCACCCCACAAAGCAGAGTCATTTTCAGGCCTGATTATCCTCAGCCCTGCGCTCCCCAAAATTTGCTGGTTTTATTCATATTTCATTTAAAGATGCTGCARGATATTAGCTTAGAGAAATGGGAGGTGACAGGGGAGCCTGGGAGCTATGGATGGCTCCCATCCCCACCCCAAAGAGGGGAGGAGGGATGAGGTCAGTGCCAGTGAGCTGAGCTGCTGCTGCCARCCTGAGACCTCCTGGGACCTGTGTGCTCCAGAGGCCTTCAGGTGTGGGGTGCAGAGGGTCAAGGATGGGCCAGTCTGGAGAAGGGTTATTTATAAGAGTATRTAGTGACAGGGGAATGGTTTTCAACTGAAAGAGAGGAAATTTAGATGGGATATTGGGAAGGAATTGTTCCCTGGGAAGGTGGGCACAGGGTGCCCAGAGCAGCTGTGGCTGCCCCTGGATCCCTGGAAGTGCCCAAGGCCAGGCTGGATGGAGCTTGGAGCAGCCTGGGACAGTGGGAGGTGTCCCTGCCCATGGCACAGGGTGGAACAAGATGATCTTACAAGTCCCTTCCCACCCAAACCATTCCATGATTGCACTGAGTTTCTTGGCCCTGGATCTGCCAGCAGGGGAAGAGGCACTTGTGGCTGCTTCAGGGCACCAAAAAGGGTGGGAGTGTAGATTGTCACCTGTCCCCTCCTTGCTGTGACACCCTCTTSTCCTCAGGGGCCTCCCTGAGAGCTGTGGATGCTTCTCTGCTCCTGGTGACTCGTGCTCCTGCAGTGTCCCCACATCCCAGCTGTGGGAAGGGGAGCCCCAGGCAGTGTGGAGRGGCAGGAGAGGCTGCAGGTCACTGCTCTGTCCCCGAGGGACCCTGGCTGGCTCAGCATCACCCCCTCGATGCTATTGCTGCCTCCAGGAGCTGCCAGCACCTGCCCCGTCCCTGCAGAGCTCAGTGGGCACTGCTGGCACCTCAGGGACTGCTGGCAAATGACCAGAGATGTGGCATTTGGTGGCACAGGTGGCAGTGGTTGGACTCTGTGATCTCAGAATCCATGCTTTATCAGGAGCAGCCTCCAGCTACAGAGGCTTCATGCCCACACCAGCCATGGAACTGTCCTGTTTGAATCTTCTGCTGCTCTTTCCAGCCMGGCCCCTCACAGGCTCCAGGGCAGGGAGGGAATCCAAGGCCCACCTCGTTCATCAGCAGCAAAGAGCAGCTCCTCCCACCTGGTTTCAGGTTTTTCATGCAGCTCCCAGCAGAGGAGAGCAGGATCTGCTGACACCAACCCCAGCCCTCCCACGCTCCCAGGGAAGGAGGGGGCTGCTCTTTTGCTGCTTTCACTCTGGAGTGGCTTCTGTCCTTGCCTGTATCTCACTTGGGGGTCAGGAGCTTTTCACAAAGGATTGAAACAATCCCATTCCTGATGTTGATCCTGGAAGCTCCTAAGTGGGAAGGGACCCACAGGGATCTTCCATTCCAGCCCTTGGCCTGCACAGACCCCAACAATCCCACCCTGAGCATCCCTGAGAGCAGTGTCCAAAGGCTCCTGGAGCTCTGGCACCATTCCCTGTTCAGTGCCCAACATCCTCTGTGGGAAGAGCCTTTCCTTGGTATCCAGGAAGCCAAGAGGTGTCTCTGGGATGGAGATTTCACCCCAGGCTTGAACAGGCTGAGGTGCACAGGAAGGCTGGGGGGAGTGAGCAGCCCCCATGCATTTCCCCCCCATGCATTTCCCCTCCATGCAGGCAGCCCAGAGCAGATGTCCTCCCACCAGCCGTGCATCATTCATGCAAGAGTGCTCCCTATCTGATAAATCATGTTGGAGAGACAAGACACAATGGGGCTTTTAATTATAGAAACAATTAGCCAGGATTAATGACAGCAGTGGTGTGACAGTGTTGTTACTCCCAAAGTTTAACGAAGATTTAGCAGTTTTTGTCAGACTGGGGAGCGCTGAGAATGCTGGGGAGCGCTGAGAATGCTGCCTTGGGTGTTGGATGCACCTCAGCACCCGCCTCTCTTCCTCTCAGTGAGAAACATTTGGGGGCTTCCAGCAGGTCCAGGGGCTTCTGTGGATGAAGCCTTGAGAAGGTTTATGGGAAGGGACAGGGCTAGYGAGGGGATGTTGTTCAGGAGGGGACACTGAGGTGGAGCAGAGCCTGGAGGTGGCCCAGGCCCTGTGAGGGGGAGCAGGGACAGCTCAGCTCAATGTCACCAGCCCGTGGCCAATGGGGATGTGTCCCCCAGCCTCCTGTGMTGTGAGCAGAGCTGTTGCTCCCCACAAACACCTTCAACACCCAGGGTGGCCCCTGATACAGCATCAGCATCTCTGCACCTTTCAGAGCCAAGGATCTGATCATGGAATGGTTTGGGTTGGAAAGGACATTRGAGATCATCCCATTCCACCCCTGCCATGGGCAGGGACACCTTCTGCTATCCCAAGGTGCTCCAAGCCCCTTCCAGCCTGGCTTTGGACACTTCCAGAGTCCAGGGGTAGTCACAGCTTCTTTGGACARTCTGTGCCCACCCCCAGCATACAAAATTCTCACCAGCTTCCCAGACACACCAAAACCCCCAAAACCCCTTTGCTGCCTCCCAGCAGCTCCAAGAGCTGATCTTGGGCCTGGGATCCAAGTTTAATCTGTTTAGAAGACACCACCAAAGCTGATGGCTTGGGAGAACACAGAAGTCAGCAGTAGCTTTCCTTTGCCTGCAGCCCTGGCTGTTCCCCACAGAGGAGGCTGGGAACAGCCCACAGGGACCAGGGACACAAACACAGAGTGACAGGAGCACAACAGACACGTTGGGGTCACTGGGGTGGCCGGAGCTGTCAGCAGAGGTGAGGTGGCACAAGCCACAGCAGCCTGGAGCCACGAGCTGCCCTTCCTCCTCCCCCCTCTGTGGGATGCTGGGGTGGGATGCCTGAGTGGAACACTCAGGGAGATGCTTGGATAGTGCAGGTGAGGCTGGGGGTTGGCAGGGGCTGCTCCAAGGGTTTGGCTGCTGTCAGGGGAGAGCATTGGCCTGAGGGAGCTGAGTCTGTGTCTCCCCTGGTGCCTGCCCCATGCCAGGACCCCGAGCTGGGAGATGGGCTCAGGGCCCCTGGGAGAACCCTCTGCTCTGCAGCACCCCCACCCTCTGCTTTCCCAGGGGGACCCCAAGGTTTGGCCCAGGATTTACCCCAGGGCAGAGCAGAGAAGCTGGAGCAGAGCAAGAGCAACCCTGAGTTCCACATGCCTCGGGGTGGAGCAGGGACAGGACACCAGACAGGCTGGACCACGCTTGGCCCAGGTGACCCAGTCCCTGGCCAGCTCGCCCAGCACAGCCTGGAAAACCCATCCCCAGTGTTCCTGCCTGCTGGGGGATGGCTGGTGGGGAAGGTTTCCCAGTCCAAGCTGTCTCCTGCTGGATTAATAATTCACAGAGCGAGGCAGGGCACAGCGACCTCCACCCCTCTCACATATCCGAGGATCTGGGAGCTGCTGCCGGAATGACGAGCAGGGACAGGATGATGGAGATGGTCACAAAGGAGCTGGGGACCCTTGGGCACTGCTGCCCATCCTGCCAAGGCCATGGGGTGCAGGGAGATGCACCAGGAGAGCATCTCTGGATCCCTGTGCCAGGTACAGGTCTTGTTTTCAAACAGTTTTTCCTTCCATGGAGGACGTGGGCGGATTTGTTGCCTGTGGAAGTGAGACACTAATAATGCTGGCTGGGTGCCAGGCCTGTTCTCACCTCCAGCACTGACAGCTCCCCTAAATCCTCCTACCAGCCCCATTCCATGACAGCCCCCCCACCTCAGAGCCCCACTGGAGATGTGGGAAGAGCCAGGAGTGTCCAGAGGCCAGCCCTGAGTGTCTCCTCCAGCCCCTGAGGCTGCCAGAGGGGCTGGAATTGCCTGCCTGGCAGCTGACAGCCTGAGCCAACTCCTGCAGGATCGAGCTGGAGAAATTCCTCCATGCCCCAGAGCCACATTCAGCCACACTCAACCTGTTCAGCATCAGGGCAGCCAGAGCATTCCAGAACCTGCTCCTGGTCCCTGCAGAGGGCACAAGGAATGAGGATTGYTCTGGCAGGCAAAACACATCCAGCACTGTGGAGCTACACAAGAGACTCTCAGTAAGTGGAAACAGCTGGATTCCCTAGGGGAGAAACCATCATCTTCACCCTGGTGTTGGCCAAACCCCCCAGAGACCAACACAGGGGGAGAAACCATGGAACCATCAAGGCTGGAAAAGATCTGTGAGATCACYGAGTCCAACAATTAATGATGATCCAGCAAGCTTGAAGCTGTTTCCTGAAAACACATTTCCTGTTTCAAACCTTTTCCTTAACCATGGCAGCCTCCCCRTCCGAGCTCTTGGATGGGTAGGGAAATTAATAATGTGTTCAGCCAGGAAAAGTTTCCCAAGTCTTCCTGGTTACTAAAGGATTCGTCAGCAATCTTCCTCCCAAATTAGACCTTGTAGACCCCCCCRGCTGATGAATCAGCTCTGCCATCACTGCATCCCAGCATAATTTGCCTTTCAACCTAACAGCTCCCATCCCACTCCAAGGACGTGGAGCAAGAGTAGGCAGCAAAAAAAMCCCCCAGGACCCCGTGTGCTGGTCYGGGGAGAGCAGGRAAGGATGGGCACAAGGGGGAGTTTCTTCCTTTGCTGCTTGAGTTCAKATTCTGGCCAAGATCTATGTGAGGACAGGGAAGAAGCAAAATTTTGGGGATTGGCACCTCCTTGCCTCAGCATGACCCTGAAGCAGGAAAGGGACTGGGAAGGGCACATCCCCCAAAATACAGGCACAGCAGAGGGAGGGGGGAAACCTTGAGAGCCTCCAGCAAGTAAAGGAACAGTGTGTTGTCACCATTGTCACCTACCAGCTACACCTGGGCACAGGTAAGGGMCTGGGCAGCTCCTGCTGGGARGTCACTGAGCCCACGCTGGGSTGTGCATGCTCTCCTTCCCCAGTTYGGTGCTGTGAGTCCCTTCCTTCCCAACAAGGGGACAATCCTGGTGGTGATGGGGACGTGGCCCTGAGCCACTCACGCCATGTGAGTGGCAGCTTTTTCCCCAGGACAACACCCTGAGGAGTGACCTGAGGTCAGACACGCTGCTGGCTGGGAGGGAGCCACCAGCAGAGGCTGAGGGGGATGTCCTGGCCCCAGTGAGATCCCTCCTGCCCCGAGTCCAGCGAGCCATTCCTGAGCCATCCCTGGTGAGAASCTGGCCAGGGCCATCCCACAGCAGAGACAAACACGGGTTTGGGGGTTTGATTGCTGTGCAATCCTGTTCTGATTCCCTGGGGACAAAGGGCCCCAACCATCCCACACTGGCCCCAWCCCTGAGCAGGAACCAGCAGCATCCAAAGCTGGGAGCTGATGAGGCCGAGCTGATGAATGAAGGGGATTAGAACCTCTCTGTGTGCCGGTCGCGGTGACACAGGGACACGGCGACACGGGGACGTTTCCGTCTGGAAGGTGTAAGTGCCGTGTTTGCCGTCCGTGACACCGCAGTGCCTGGAATTCTAATCGCCYGCAAAGCAGCTCTAATGGGATTCGAAAAGGAGCTGGGAGCTGCTGGAGGGATTCGATGCCACTCGCAGATAAAGGCAGGAGGGAGGGCGAGGGAGACGGGGGTGGCAGCGCGTTCCTTCCGCACGCTGCGGCTCGGGGAATGTGGGCTGGATTCCATCAGGAGCAATTTCCTCGCGGGGAGGCAGCGGAGTGGCCGCCCCCAGCTCCCCGAGGGTGGGAGAGCGCTGGGATCCCACCGGGAACGGCAGCACATGGATCGCTGAGCTTGTTCGGGGATGGGGAGGCGAYCTGGGACCTGGTGAGACAGGACTCATCTCGCAAAAAAAACAGCGTTCCGCTGGTTCTCATCTGTTCGGCTGGAGAGGAGGCTGAGGGGAGGCTCCTCGGGGGCTGCAGCTCCTCCCGAGGGGAGGCAGAGGGGCAGGGGCTGAGCTCTGCTCTGGGACAGGGACAGGAGCCCAGGMAGGGCTGGAGCTGTGTCAGGGCTTGGGMTGGAGCTCAGGGAAAGGTTCTTCCCCCCGAGGCTGCTGGGCACTGCCCAGGCTCCCCAGGGAATGGTGCCAGAGCTGCAGGAGCCTTTGGACACCCTTAGGGATGCTCAGGGTGGGATTGTTTGGGTGTCTGTGCAAGGGCTGGACTCATGGATCTGTGGATCCCTTCTGACTCAGGATACTCTGGGATTTATTCCCCTCGACCAGTGGGGCCAGCATCGCCCAGTTCATTTYCCCATCCTCGTGGTGTCTGTTTGCCCTGCTAATCCAGGAAGGTGCTGCAGGTACCAGGATACTCTGCCAGAGGAGCCGCTGCCAGCCCYGCTTCCTCCTCCCCACTGTGATCCTTGGCTCCACACCAGGGTTTGCTGCTGCTGCTGCCCAGCCCTGCCCAGCCAGGCAGGATGGCAGAGCCACCTGTGTCCCCAAGGGCCCCCGGCCAGGCTGGGAGCGGCCTGGGCACAGTGCAGTGACAGGGTTGGGGTTGGGGAGTCCCTGGGGTGGGAAAGCCTCATGATGGGACCCCTGCTCGACCCAAAAGAGCAGGCAGCAGAACATTTCAGGCTCCAAATGCAGCTGCCCCAAGCTGCCTGAGCTCAGGGGCTTTGGGGAGCAGTAGGGCTGTGGGGTGCACTCTACAGATGGTCACCTCAGATTTCACCCCTAACATTTTCCCTTCTTGCCCACCTACCTTACTTTTATCAGGGCTGGGCTGTGCTTGGCACAGCCRTGGGGCCATCCTGGTGTGGATGGGCAGGACAATCACAGAATCAGATGGGTTGGAAGGTACCCACAGGATCATCAGTCCAGCCCCTGTCCTGCACAGACACCCCAACAATCCCACCCTGAGCATCCCTGAGAGCAGTGTCCAAAGGCTCCTGCAGCTCTGGCACCATTCCCTGGGGAGCCTGGGCAGTGCCCAGCAGCCTCGGGGGGAAGAACCTTTCCCTGAGCTCCAKCCCAAGCCCTGACACAGCTCCAGCCCTGCCTGGGCTCCTGTCCCTGTCCCAGAGCAGAGCTCAGCCCCTGCCCCTCTGCCTCCCCTCGGGAGGAGCTGCAGCCCCCGAGGAGCCTCCCCTCAGCCTCCTGTGCTGCAGCTGAACGAGCCAAGTGCCCTCAGCTGCTGCTCAGACCCTTCCCCAGCTCCGTGTCCCTCCTTTGGACAYTCTCTAATGGCTCAGTATCTTTCTCACATGGACAATCAATTCTCAGTCCTGGGCTCTGCGGGGCTGGGAGCCCTGGAGGGTGACACGAGTCTGGCAGTGCCCAGCTCCATGACCACGGACAGAGGAGGGGTCTGGGGGCTGGGCAAGGGCCCTTGATCCCCAGCAAAGAAGGGATGGCCTTGCAAATGGAGCTGGGGTGGCTTAAGTTGTGCACAAGGAGAAATGCAGCCTGCATTGGGAAACCAAAGATAATTTGCTTTAACCTTCTCTGAGCAGGGAAATGTTAGGCTGGGTTTGAGGGCTGCTGAGCCTGCAGAGCCCCTGCTGAAGCTGGCTGGGGCTGGGTGGTTCTGCAAAACTGGCCCTTAAAAAAGGCAGGAAATCCTGCTTTGGTGGAGTTTGTCACCTTGGGGTGACTTCAGGGCCAGAAAGGACACCTGGACCCAGACATGAGGGCTCACTTGCAGTGGGAGCAAGGGCAGGTGAGGATCCCAGCACTGCTGTCACTTGAACCCAGGCAGTGAGAGAGGAGAAAGGTCCCTCTCCCTCCTGCTTGGATGAAAACCCTTCACCTGATGGTGCTTGTGCTGGGCACAGCTCAGAACAGCAGGTCCCTGGCCAAAGGAACTTCCATTGTTATTACCAAATATTTATTAAAAGTAACTGGGCTTAGTCACGGGCTCAGGCTGTGTGTGCAGAGCAGGGCTGCCTGCCCGGGGCTCTGGCAGGGAAAACGAGGTGWCACTGTCCCCCCTCAGGGCTTCCTGCTCCAAATGAACAGATCTAAAGTGCACACATGGACACCTTGGGGTCAGAGCAGAGAGGGAGCTGRAGGAAACGGGCTTTGGAGGGGGAACAAGAGGGTTTGCAGGGGAACAACCCCARCTCCGTGCACAGCAGGTCACAGATGTCACTCGTGGTGTGACAGCCACTCTTCCCTGTGTCCCCCAAACCCCACAGTGGGCCCCACTTCCCATGCTGGAGTCCTGCCAGAGTGCACACCTGAGGTGAAGCTGCATTTYTGGGTGTTATGGGTGACCAGAGTGAGCCCATGGGGCTTCCCAGTCCCACCTCAGCAGGTCCCTGTGAGAGGGTGGCTCCAGGCTGGATGGGGGGGACAGCACAGGGCAGTGTCCCTGGGGCACGGTGCCCTCCAGSTGTGCAGTGTCACCCTTCAGTGATGCCTGGGGCACTGCAAAGCCTCTGGCCAGCACAGAATAAACTCCCAGCTCAGCCGCAGGGGTGAGTCCTGGGACGGTGCTGTCCCCAGTCCCTGTGGTGTGGCTGGCTTTGCTCAGGGCCATTTGGGGCTGGGGGGTCTGGGCTGCCAAGCCAGGACTGGCTCCCTGGCACCCCCAAGCCCTCATGGCATCAGCCCAGCTCCTGGTGGGCTCCCCAAAACCCACATTCTGTAGGACCAGCGGAGTGGGAGCATCCAGCCAGCTCCTTCGAGGAGTGCATCGAGGTTCCCATCAGGCAAAATGAATGGGCCCCAGGAGCCTGCTCTCATCACATGGCTCCCACTGCTGCATCCTGAGCGGGGACAAAAGCCTCTTGGGCTGTCACTGGAGCTGGCAGTGCTGGAATGCTGCATTCAGCCTGGCAGGGGACCAGCGTGGCCGGCAGCAGGAGGGGCTGGCAAGGACCCTGCAGGCAGGGAGAGGCTCTGGATGCTGGCAGCAGCAGGGAAAGATCCCTCACTTCACCACAGAGGGCAAACTGGGGGCAAAAGGGACTTTGCTTCTCACTGTGTTGGAATGTTTTTTTTCCCCTTGGCACGTTTCAGTCAAAAACTC
Organism: Alauda arvensis; assembly: GCA_902810485.1. Classification (NCBI taxonomy): domain Eukaryota; kingdom Metazoa; phylum Chordata; class Aves; order Passeriformes; family Alaudidae; genus Alauda; species Alauda arvensis. The sequence continues at coordinate 77,006 of CADDXX010000466.1, forward strand.
TTTGGGATTTTGAGCGGGTGCCAGAGCAGCTGTGATTTTTTTATTTCTCTCACACTTCTTTTTTTTTTTCTCCCCTAAATCATTTTGCTGAGTCTGAGTGAAAATGCCCCAGAAAGCAGCAAAACTTGTCAAGACACTCCCAGGGCTGGCTCGCTTGGAACAGCATCTCCAAAGGCAGGGACCCTCCCTGGAGCACAGGCTCTGACAGCCTCAGGGTCCTGCCACTTCTGTGTGTGTCCCCAAACTGGGGGACACTTGGACTGGGTGGTCTTGGAGGTCCCTTCCCACCGTGATGATTCTGTGATTCCATGGCATTTGTGTTCCCAGGGTACAGCTGGAACCCAGGTGGCCCCATTTCATCCCAATCCTGATGCTCAGCAAGATTTTGGAGGGGTTTTGGTAGTTTATGGGTCCCCATCCTCATTTGTGGGGGTGCTGTTTTTGTTTAGGGCCAGGCTCTTGGGACAGAGGTGACAGGTGGGGGTAAAGCCCCCTAAGGAGGGGACCAGGTCCCATCTCAGCACCCCAAATCCCACAACCCCTGGCAGGGATCTCCTCCCCAGCCTGTCCCTGGCTCCTGGCTGAAGATCCATTTGGATTTATGCTCATATTGAGGCCGATTTGACTTAACTGGAGCACGAGACCAGGGGTCCCATGGGATTCTCCAGTGTCCAGTGCCAGACTCTGGCCTGGGGAAGCAAAACCTCAGCCTGGTGCTTCTCCACCACAGCTTTGTCCTGTTCCTTCCTCAAAGCCCAAAGTGATGCCAGAAGGGCACTGGAGTTAAAGGGTGGGAGAGAGAGCCCAGAGGGGGAGCAGGGCTGAGCCAAAACCCACAGCCCAGGCTYGAATCACAACCTGCCTGTTCCCTTWTCCAAGTCTGTGCCTTGGTTTCCCCTGGAATAAAACAATGGCATGAAGGGGGCACAGTAAGACAGAAATAACTTGATTTTCTGGTGAGGGCTTGAGGAGGGGACAAGGACAAAGCAGCCCCCTCCAATCTCGGGCTCCCCCAGCTCCCCCAGTGCATTTGTCAGCAATTTGCTCCCCMAAAACCACCTCTAACCCTGGCCAGCAGGCAGGAGAGCATCTTCCATCAGGCAAAATCAACTCAGCCCTTGGCTCCCAGCACCAGGATCGGGAGCTGTGTGGAAGCAGCAGCAATTCCCCCCATCCTTGATTAAAACAGCGCAGCCTGCGGGGGGGACACTGCTTAATTGACTCTGTGCTTTCGATACAGCAGCTTAATGACTCTGTTCAAATTAGSCAGAATCACCTTTCCATCCTGGGGAATGGCAGTGAGACGTGGATTGCTCCAGCACACCCTCCCCCCCTACRTCGGCCTCTTAAAAATCCATCCCCAACTAAACCAGCCACAATTTTCATGCCTGGATTTTCCATCTTTTCCTAAGCAGATAAATTGATATGGTTTAAAACAGCAATGAAATTCCTTCCCAGCCACATAAATCTGCTGGTTTTAACCACAGATCCAGGGCTGAGGCTGGGGGTGAGGCTCAAATGGGAAAGCCCAAGCTGCGTGTGCCTGCAATGAAATTATAAATCCACATCCCGGAGCAAGCGAGCAGCAGGAGGCACCAGGAACCTCCAGCAGCAGAAGCGCTGGGCTGCAGCAAGGGATGGGAGTTGGGAGTGGAACCGACAAGGCTGGGAGAGCTGTTGGCATTTCTCCTGACAAATTCCTGCACAAAAGGAGCCAATCCAGGCAAAACCACGGCGTTGGACCCACCTGGCTCAGTGCTGAGCCYCGTTCCTTCCCCCTGAGCTCTGCCCTCAGTTTCCTCAGCTGTAAAGTGAAGAAGATGCTGCCAAACCCTGCTTGAAAAGCGCTGTCAGACGCAGCAAATGTCACCGAATGGCTCAGGTGCTGCTTGGTCAGCTGGCACACAGCACATCAAGGGCACAGGACACTCTGCATCAGCTGCCCACAGCCCCTGAAGCCAGGGACCAGCAAGGCTAAGGCCAGCCTGGACCGACCWGYGATGAGTGGAGAGGAGCAACAATTCCASCCTGCAAGCCAGAGCCAAGGAGGGAATTGGCCTCTGCCATCCTCAAAGCCCAATTAACCAAATCACCAGAGTTCAGGAGGCTCCAGCAGGAGTGAAGAGGAGCAAGAGGAGAACTCCAAGGAGGAATGGGCAATGGTGAGTGCTAACCCTAGCGGGGATGGGGGTGCTGCTGGAGGCTCCAGGCCATTGTCCCGTGAGCCTGGCATCTCCCTGGCACGGAGCAAGGGGCAGTGGAGCCCAATGCGGGGGCACAAACACAGGTGCCCTGCTTGGGCTGGGAGCTGCACCCATTCCTGGGGTCACAGCTCTGTTTGTGCCCTGATTGCCCCAGTTTCCCGTGGGATGGAGGGGAAATGGCTGTGCTCATCCACAACCACCTCCACCTCCAGTGCAGAGGGCAGCTCAGGGGGAGGTGGCCCCAGACCCTGCCCTGGGRTGAGCAGGGGACACTGGGCAGGGGGATGCAAACAGGCTGTCCTGGGGATGGGGTGGGAGGGTATCTGGGAGTGCTGATACGGGGTGAGGGACCCCAGGCAGGGTGGCAGGTGGGTACCTGTGGGTGCTGGCGTGGGGGGAGCCCAGGCAGGGCAGTGTGGGGGTACCCGGGTGTGCGGAGTGGGGCTGGGGGAGCCCAGGCACGGTGGTCGGGGGTACCCCATGGTGCTGGGATGAGGTTGCAGACCTCAGGCAGGGTGGTCGGGGGTACCCCATGGTGCTGGGATGGGTTCGAGGACCTCACGCAGGGCACCCCGAGGCTTGGCACCCCAGGCTGCCCGAGGGGACCTCTCCCGTTTGCTCCCGGCTGCGCGGGGCGGAGACCCCCGCGTCCTTCCCCGCGTTCCTCCGGGGCTGTGCCCGCTCTCCGCCCGGGGCCGCGCATCGCCCCCGGCCCCGTCCCTCCCCCGGCCGGGCGGGGGGCGCGGGGGGCGGCTCCGCGCACG
>CADDXX010000466.1:80423-104113 GCA_902810485.1 Alauda arvensis
GGCTCGGCGGGGGCTGCCCGGCCGTGCCCACCGCCCGCGGCCGCTAGGGCCCTCCGCAGCCTCCGACTGTGCCCGGGGAGGGGACTCCGGTGCCCCCGGGCACGGTCGCACCGGGGGTGGCGGTGGGGTCCAGCCCGCCCCTGCTCCGCTCCGTGCCCCGGCGCTCCCGGGGGTCCGGTACCCGCAGCCCTCCCCGCCTCCCGTTGGGGCTGGGGCCGCCGCTCGCAGCCCCTTCCCCGGCACAGCCGAGCGGGTCCGAGCATCGCCGGGCGTCGGGAAAGCTTYTCCCATCTCCTCTCTCTCGTGTTTCCCCCCGGGCGCTGCAGGTCCTCGCTCCTCGCCACCCCGGGGCCCTTCCTGCCTCTTCCCCGAGCATCCCGGATTTTAGGCGGATTCTCCTGTCGAAAATTCCGAGGGTTGGTTTCGCCGCGGATGTTACCGGGTTGTGCTTCTCGGGGAAATGGAGCAGGCAGCAAGCRCAGCATTCCTGGCTTCTACTGCCGTGCTGGAATAGCAGCCTTTGCCTCTTCCCACTCTCCATCCAGAGTACTTTTGTGCCTGTTCCTTAATCCACTTGGAAAGCGGGTTTGAGCTAAAAGCTGACAAAAGGTGTTCCAATTCCCACGGYGTTCCCACAGGCAGCAGTTGCAGAGGAGCAGAAGCTTTTTCTGTTCCTGCCCAGCCTTACCCTGAGATGAGGTTTTTGGGAAGGAGAAAAGAGCAACCAGGAAGGGAGAGGATGGCAGGAGAAGGCAGAGTGCCTGGGAATAGATGGAGAGTGGAACCGTGCCGTGCTCCACAGCCCGGCAGCACCAGAGCACAAACCCAGCCCTTGGGAGTGAGGAACTGGAGCTGCTGGAGCGGGAAGTGACCGGGACTGGGGATGTTTGGTGTCCTGGTGAACACCAGCCCGGGCCTGGCAGAGCTCCTGGATGCTGCTTGGTTCTGTGGATGCTCTCTCACCCTGGCTGGGGATGTGCAGCCTGCAGGATGGAGACCCCAAAASCCAGCAGCAGCCCTGAGATAGGGGTGACACCATGGGAAAAGCCTCRTCCAGGCAGGGAAAGTCCTTACAAACCTCTCAGTCAAAACACGAGGCATTAAAACCAAAKAGCCCTCCAAGAGCAGAGTTACCCAGCAGTGAAATGGTCGTGTGTGAGCTAAAATTCAAAATGCAGGTTTTGAACCCTGCAAAAACCCTTTGGGAAGTGCACAGCCCTTGGGGTTGCTCTGCACCCCAAAGCTCCATCACCCCTTGGAGGATGGAGRTGGGATTAAATCCCAGCACACCAGGGCATGGCAGAGAACATGGTGCACGTTCTTTAAATTGGAGAATAATTGCAGATGAGTTGGGGAGCTGCCAGCTGGGCAGCCTGGGGTTGMTCTGGTTTAATTTTGTGCTGATGTTTTTATCACCGGCGGTTTTGTGGCGCTCACAAAGGGGAGGCAGTGGAGCTACTGCCCCTTGCTGCTGGAGGACCGGTGGAGCCACCTGGGTTTTGGCCACAGCAGCTTGGAGAGGTGATTTTTGATCCACCCAAGATTTCTTATGGGTGGATATCTTATTTTCACATTGCAAAAACCACACTCAGGTGTCTGCAGCCTTTCCCAAAGCGCTTGGGTTGTGGGCTGATCTTGGGGGAAGATGCTCCCCAATGCCCAGCCTGCAAAGCAGCTGGAGGAGCATCCTGAGAGCAGGGAGCAGCAGGCAAAGCAGCAGATTTTGCTTTTAYCCTGCCCTGTTGGAGGAGGCAGCAGGAGGACAGGAGGAACAGGGGCTGGGTTGTGTTTCACCCCTCCTGGGCATGGATGCCCAGGGTGGGACGTGGCTGTGCTGGGCAGAGCTGGGACAACATCCCAGGCACGGCTGGGTCCTGCCAGGCTCAGCCTTTTCCTCAGCTTTTGCTGATCCCTGGCTGAAGATAGCAGGGCCGGGGGCTTTTTTCCTGTTTTGTAGTGTTTAGAGCTCAGGAATGTCTGCTTTTATTAGCTGCGCTAATCCTGCCTCACCAGAGAACTCATCCCTGGCTCCAAGGTCCAAACTTAATCCCTGCTCTTCCCTCCTGGGCCCGAATTAAACTCTGGACTCGCAGCCCAGCAGCACAGACAGACACGGCGCCGGCTGCACTCAGCATTTAAAGGTGTTCAATCCATGTGTTTGGCATGGATTTTTCCCAACTCCTGGCTGTCAGATCCCTCCTGTTCCCCCCTCCAGCATCCCCCCAGGGAGCAGGTGGCTCCTCTTCTCTCCGTGAGGAGCTGGAGCTGCCATAAGGCAGGAGGAGTTGGGCTGCTCCGGCAGCTCGGAGCTGTGTTCACATCCCCGCCATGGGAGAGAGGTGTTGGAAGCCCTGGAAGAGCGCTGGGAATGTGAAGCACGTGGCTGTGCGTGGGCAGTGGTGATCCCCGTGCGTGGGCAGCAGGGTGGGATGCCTGTCACCAGCAACATCTTCCCACAGCCCCAGTCCCACAGCTCCCAGGGAAGGGAGGTGGGAGCCGAGTGAGGCCATCCCTGGGCTTGTCCCCGGTGACACTGATGGGCCACGAGGCTCCAGARCCATTCCCTGCCTCAGTTTCCCTGGCTGACCGTGGTTGTTGTGGCTGGGGAGGGTGGCACAGTCCCTGAGGCAGCCAAACCCCTGCTGCCTGTGTGTGGCTGGAGTGGGGAGGGGATTGTCTCGGGGCTGCAGAGGSTGGAMGGTGCTGCCTGAGCCCAAAGGGCCRCTCTGTGAGGCCTGGAAAAGCCCCAGAACAAACAGGCAAGGACAGAAATGTTCAGAGAGGAGATGTGAGAGGAGATGAAAAGCAATAAATCCCACGAGGAYGCTTGGAAACCCTGCTGAGAGCCACAGTGGCTGTGGAAGGGAAACAGCTYTGGGCAGCCTCGGCTGACTTTTCTGCTTGTGAAGTTTTTGTAGGGTTTATCTTCAAAGACAAAGCAGCTGCTTCTGTGAGGTTTGGCTCAGGGCTTGTGGGACCAGGGATGCAGCAGTGGGACAGGCTGRGCCAGAGCCTTGCTCAGCCATTGGCAATGGAACGTGCTGGATTCTCCTTCACATCCCATTTAAGCCGTGGTGTTTTGGGGCTGGAGCTGGAACCCTGCAGGTGCCCCAGGTCTGTGGGGTGTCACAGGTGGGGGCTGAGGCCGGGCAGGACAGGGGTGGCAAAGTGGGGAAATGGCCCTGGTGGTGGTGGGAGAGCAGAGCCCTCCCCAGGCCCGGGCAGGGGCTGCCATTCCCTCTCCCATGTAAAATGGACAGCACCAAATTCACCCCACAACAACCAAACATCAGAGATTCACATGGAGAATTTGGGCAAACAGAAACAGCTTTACCAGGGCTGGGTTAAAAACAAAGTACAGAGGCTCTGGGCTGTGATCCCCAGGCTGCTGTGGTGCCCTGGCACCCACATGGGCACCCCAAGGCTGCGATCCTGGGAGCAGAGGCAGGATCCATCTCTCTGAGCGTGCCCTCCTCCTTCCTCTGCCTCAGCCCAGCTCTTCCCTCGCTTCCCTGCCTTTCTCCACCTGAATTTTTCATGGCACCACGAGCTCGGCTGCCGCTCGCAGCCCCATCCATCAGGAGGGTTTGCTTTTCAAAGCTGTCCCAGCTCTGCCTGCCTCAGATCTGGGCTCCTTGTTCAGCTCCCCATGTGCCAACCAAAATAGCAGCGGCCACATACTGGAGTGGAGAGGAACAAGTGTCACTGGGAATTAAAATGACACATCCCAGCATCAAGGTCTCCGAGGGTTTGTGCTTTATTAAGCAACAGTGAGTTCATGGGAAAGGACTTCGACTCMGAGCACCGGTTGTGTCTACAAGGAAAGAGAACCAGGGACTATATTTAGGCTCAGGCTGTGATGGGGAGACAGGGCCAGGCACTGAGGGAGGGCAGCTGGGCATCCTCAGCTCCMTGGGGACGAGCCCTGGCCCTGCAGAGCAGGGTGGGGACCAGCAGGTGGGTACACCTCAGCTTTGGGATCGTGGAATCCCCAATGGTTTGGGTTGGAAAGGACCTTAAAACTCACCCAGTGCCACCCCTGCCATGGCAGGGACACCTCCCACTGTCCCAGGCTGCTCCAAGCCCTGTCCAGCCTGGCCTTGGGCACTGCCAGGGATCCAGGGGCAGCCACAGCTGCTCTGGGAATTCCATTCCAGGGAAGCTGCTGCAGAGGAACAACCCCAGTGCTGTGGGGCAGGAGGGCTGCAGGGTTCCCCTCCCTGTGCAAGGGGTGCTTGCCCCACATCAGCCCCACATCAGCCACGGCCAGGGGTGTGTGGAGTGGCTGGGAGAGCTCCTCTGAGCAGRATTCACCCTGTTCACCTGCACAGCACCTGCTGGGYTCAGGGAAAAGAGGGGACCAGGACCCTGCTGTGTGGTCCTCACGTGGCTCCCTCTCCCTTAAATGTGGTTTCCTGCTGATGGGGGTGATTTAACAGATCAATGTTTTCTCTYCTTGCCTCAGGGTCTGCCTCTTCCCACCGCCCCCTCCTATTAAAAATTCATTGTTCCTCCMAGATACTGTTGCTAGAGGGAGACAGGGAGAAATAAAGGAAGTTCTTGGAAAGGAAAAAAGAAAATATTCAGTGGGAAGGGAACTGAGGAAAAATTTTAAACCAAATATTGTCCCTCTCTGCCTCTTGGTGSCCTGGGTGTGTTCCAGCCCAAGCTCTGTCCCTGTCACAGCACAGGACCCTGATGTTCCCAGAGAATTGTGTGGGAACTGGGGGGACTTGGGGTGCTGGAGACAGTCCTGCTCCTGCCAGGGAGGTGGTGAAACCCCTGTGGGACATGGTGGCTGTTTCACACAGCAAAGCCCAGCAGGCACGGGAGGAAAGAAGGAGCAGGAACAGCGACCTGCAGTGGGGGGATGCACCCGATCTCCAACTCAATTCCCATCCCAGCATCTCCAGAAAACTCCTCCCAAGGCATGGATTGCTTTTCCTGCTCAATTTGGCCACTGTTTGAATCCAAGTGCATGAGGGGGTTCRTTTTTAGACTGCAATAACCAGGAGGTGTTGATGGCTGCTCTGTGGGATCAGCTCCCCTGGAGCACCCAGAATGGCACCCAGAGCTGCCAGGCTGTGTGCCACCTGTGGGGATGGAGCAGGGACTGAGGGGGATTCAGGCAGCCTTGGGAAGGCTCTTTTCCATCTTCTGAAGCCTCCTGAGCGCTGTCCTCACTGTGCTCCTCACAGGGCAGCAGCAGAGGTTTGCAGAGCAGGGCAGCCAAAGGGGCTGTCCCTGAGCATCCARACTCCCTCAGCCACACTCCAGGGTGGAATTCCTCACCTTAGGAGATTTGTTTTCTCTCAGGAAGAGTGGAAGGCATCATTTCCAAGCCCTTCTCAGTGGTGCAGCCAGAGGAGCAAACCAGGAGGTGCTTGGTGCTTCTGGCCTCCTTTTCCAGAGGGTCACCCGGGCTGACCTTCCCCGTGCCCAGGACAGCTGCACACCAACCCTTCAATATTGGCACAAGGAGCTGTTTTGTGTTTTTCCATTTAAATCTCATTTGAAGGGAAGTCCATCTGGTTGCCTTTGTGCTGCCAGAGGAAAAAGGGCTGTTCYTGGGTCAGTTCTGCACAGGGAGACCCAGGAGAGGCGGCGTGGCCAGGACCTGTGCTGGGATGGGTTGGAGCAGGGAATTGAACACTGATTAGGGATGGAAAAGGAGCAGAACCCTGCAGTTGCAAATGGAAGGTGGAGTGACATAAATGAAAGAGAAACTGTGACCTTTTCCCACAAGCAGGAATACYAACCAAGTGTGACTAATGGAGGGGGGGGGAAATAATCCTGCCTTCATTAGTCCTTATTCCTGGGCCTGATGAGGAGTGGGAAGCTTGGGCTGCTCCCAGGGAAGTGCAGTGGGTGATGCCAGCATCCCTCCCAGCCATGCCCAGTGCTCTGGATGTCATTGCAGGAGTTATTGTGGAGCTTGGACCCTCCACATTTCAGGAAGTGSTTTCTCTTCTCAGCTCCAGGGTCACTTTTACATCAAGCACCAGCCTTGTGGCAAAGCARTTCCCACCACRAGTGTCCCACTGGGATTTGGCACCACTGCTTTCCCCTGCCTTGCYCAGCCTGMTCCAGCATCTAAAAACCTCTGGAAATGCAGGTGCAGGTTGTTGCAGTGACAATGGGGCTGTGATGTGTTGGATCAGGCTCATCCAGCACCAGACAATGCTGCCAGGTTTTTGGGGTTCTTTTCCATGCCCCAAGGTTCTCTCTGGCTCAGGCTGTTGCTGCCCCTGAGTTGATGCTGGGCAGAGCTGTCCCTGTCCAGGGATCACTCCCTGTCCCTGTCCCTGTCCCTGTCCCTCAGTCCTGGCTTGGCTGTCTCCACCTCAGTGACTTTCCCAAGACTCTTCAGAAACAGATCTTCTTGATGTTTTTCCTCTGTTTCATTTTTAACACCTCTGCCTCATTTCTCCCTCCATTTCCCTCCCTGGSGTCATTCCTGGCTGTGTCCCCAAAGCTGGCAGATGCTGTGTCCCTCTTGTGCTGCTGTGGAACTGAAWTTTTCCTCCTTCCTTGAGCATTTTCCAAATTTTCCCATTTACTTTTGCAGAAAGAAACTCTGGGGGCCTGTCACTGAGAGAGGATTTCAAATAAGCAGCCTGTGACACCTCCCAATGGTAATGTGTCGTTTTTGTTCATATTTCAATAACTAAAGGTCAGCTGGAAGCTCAGCTGGCTGGGAAATCTGACATTAATTACACTAATGAGCAAAAGTCTCTGGCTTAATGCTCCTGGATACCGGGSCAGTGTGACACTGGCTGGGTCTGGGGCACTCTCAGGTGTCCTGGGATCCATGGAATGAGAAAATCCTGCAATATCCTGAGTTGGAAGGGACCCACAGGATCATCAGTCCAGCCCCTGTCCTGCACAGACACCCCAACAACCCCACCCTGAGCATCCCTGAGAGCAGTGTCCAAAGGCTCCTGCAGCTCTGGCACCATTCCCTGGGGAGCCTGGGCAGTGCCCAGCAGCCTCGGGGGGAAGAACCTTTCCCTGAGCTCCAGCCCAAGCCCTGACACAGCTCCAGCCCTGCCTGGGCTCCTGTCCCTGTCCCAGAGCAGAGCTCAGCCCCTGCCCCTCTGCCTCCCCTCGGGAGGAGCTGCAGCCCCCGAGGAGCCTCCCCTCAGCCTCCTGTGCTGCAGCTGAACGAGCCAAGTGCCCTCAGCTGCTGCTCAGACCCTTCCCCAGCTCCGTGTCCCTCCTTTGGGCACTCTCCAACAGCTTTGGATCCTTCTGCTCTTGTGGTGCCCAAAGTGCCCCCAGCACTGGAGGTGAGGCTGCCCCAGTGCAGAGCAGAGTGGGACAATCCCTCCCTGGGCCTGGTGCCCCACAGGACATGGGGGCTCTTTGGGCTGCCAGGACACAGCAGTGACTCAGATCCAACTTGCCAGGACCCCCAGGTCCCTTCCTGCAGGGGTCTGAGAAGAGCCAGACTTGCTGCCATGCATGGAAGAGTTGCTGTGCACATCCCAGGGGGTGCTCCTGCCTTAGAAGAGCTCGACTTGGGCACCGTGGTCTGGTTCTCTGGAGGTCTCTGCTGATTTCCAGGATATCTGGGCCCTGTTTGGCTTTGGGATTTGCTGCTGAATTTCTTTATTCAAGGGGATCCCATGTGCAGAACTGGAAGCTCCTTGATGGAGAAGCAGGTCCCATGTGGTACCTGGAGAGAGAGGAGAATCCTCTCCTGGCTCTTCCAATGAGTAGCCCAGAAAAGAGTTCAAATCCAAGTTTTGAGTAAAGCACAAAGCACAGGAGCAGAAGGTGACAATGGCACAATCACAGAGGCCCAGGGAGCTGTGCTGGTGTCACCACGTGGGACCAAAGGAGGCTTTAGGCCACTTCACCCACGTGCTGGTGGGTCCCATTTCACAAGGATTAAAATGCACTTGCAGACAAAACCCCCRCAGGTAACCTGAGACAGAGGTTGCTACGTGACCCAGGAGCTGCCAAAAACAAATGCCAAGARCATCAGCTGAGCCCCTGCTCCTTCCCAGGGCTCACCTGCCAAGCCAAGCCCAGGTGGTCCCTAAGGGAGCTCCAATTCCACGTTCCCGAGGCTCAGGCAGTGAAGCCTCTCGGGGAGGGCAGGAGAGGCTGCTCAGAGCCAGGAGCTGAGCACGTTTGGGCTGAGTGCACTTTGCTCTCAGCAGCTCTGCAGTGAATACGTGCCTGTGTCCAGCCTGCTGGAATTGGATTGAAATTTTACCTTCTCCATGCCCGGAGCTGGAGCRTGGCCATGGGGAGCACAGCTGAGCTCTTGGGATTAACCCTTGCATGGAGCTGGCTCCGAGCATCCCCTGCCGAGCCTCCTCCATCCCTGCTGGAATTGAGTGCATGAGTCCCACACGTGGGAGCCAAACCCACCTCCCTCCCACTCATCCCATCTCCCAGGAGTGGAGCAGCCCCAGGGATCCACAGCAGATCTGTGTGCATCAGCCCCAGTCCCTCAGAGCACACACACTGCATCCCCTGGGGGCAAATTCCTTGTGGAATTGCAGCAGCTGTACCTGCTGGAGGTGCCACAAGCACCCCCCTGCAGGTGCTGAGGGCAGGCTCAGGTGTTTCTGGGTCCTTGCTGCATCTCAGGGCTCGGTTTGGGTCATTCTTGCTGTTTTTTCAGGTGCTGGGTCAGAGTTACTGCCACACTTGTGTGCTGCAGCCGCCTGTGCTGCAGGGCACATTGCTGAGGAGATGGGACCCTGCTGGGATCCTGGGCATTTCCATCCTGCTGCCATCCCTGAGCTGTCCCTGTTGTCCTGGAGGGGCTGCTGCATCCCCTGGCTCCAGCAGGAAACTCTGCTGTGCCCAGGGCAGGGGATTCYTGTTGTTTTGGGGGGTTTTGTTGCTGTTCCTTTATTGGGGAGCATCCCTGAGTTCTGTGCATTCCACGTGGGATTTGCATCCCTGTCACCCAGGGACTGGATGGGCTGAAGGGCTCAGGGTGTCCCACTGACACTGGGACCCTCTGGGAGCTGGGAATGCGGGTTCTTGGTGTTCCAGGGTGAACTCTGGGTCCCTCAGGCAGAGCAGAGAAGGGAAGGTGTYGTGGAGCAGGGAATGGGCTGGGATTGCCAGGCACTGCTTCAAGTCCTGCAGCCTCACAGCCCCCAGGGGCCTGGGGGYCACCAGGAGTGTGGAACCTTCAGCACTGTCCCTGCACAGCTGAGCCCAAAGCTGCAGGTTTGGAGGGAATCCCTCTGACTTGGGCTTTGGGGTGGTGCTGCTTTCCTGGAGGTATTTTAGYTTTTCCAGAGTGCTGGGCTCTGTCAGTTCTCTGGGGAACCCCCAAAGTGAGGATTTACCCATCCACACGCAGCGTGTGGACACCACTGGGTCCTGCAGGAGCACAGGGGGATGSAGAGCTCCATCCCCCCGGGATCCTTGGCTCCAGATGTGCCAGGGGTGTGATCTCTGTGCCCCTGGGGCTACTGCTCCTGCTGCAGAGCCGACTGCTCCTCGTTCCTCTGCCCTTCCCCAGCAAATCCCTGCCGTGGACAGCTCCTTTGCCCAAGGCTCCCCCAGCCTCTGCCAGCAGGAATTAACCYCTCTGGCTGCTGCTGCTGCCCACCCAAACCTCACCTTCCAGACCTGAGTGAGGTTGTGAGCAGGCACAGAGCAACTGCTGAGCTGCGGCAGCAGCGTCTCTGCGTGGGTGTCACTGAGCAGGACCTGCTGGGGACATTKGAGGGCTGTTCACCAGGATTTCTGCACAAAAGGAGCTGTTTCAATTCCCTCTTTCTTTGCAACAGGCAAATTCARCTTGATCCAGAGAGTTCAAAGCAATTCAGTAAAGCCACAGCAAATCATTTGTTCAGCATCTGCTGCATCAGTGCTGGGAGCATCTCCCGACCCCCACAAGTCCCCCCAAATGCCCAGGGTGTGGAACATCCAGCCAGTGGCATTTGTGCTCCCACATCTGCAAGAAATCTCCCCAGATTCGTGGTCTCCTGGGCTGTGGGCACGCACTGGGTGGGTTCATTCCCCTCTGCAGTCCCAAAGACCAGTGCTGTGTGTTCCCTGCTGCACCCTGAACTTCCCATGATAGGACCAGGCTTGGACACTCTCCTGGTGGGGACAGGATCCTTCAGAGCACAAAGTGTGATATAATTTTATATTTAGATATATATATTTATATAGCTAAAACCAGGCAAGCTGCAATGGCCAGGTCACACACMTGGCTGGAGCAGCACTGAGGATGTTCCCCCTGTCTGGGAAGTGCCTGGGTGCCACATCCCTGGGCCTTGGGGGAGTTTGTTTGGGATTTCTGTGGCAGACCCTGGGGGAAGGTGGTGACAGTGCTCTCCTTGTGCTTTCTGTGCAGAGGAGCCCAGGCTGGCTGTGCTGGACACTTCTCCATTTGAACATTCCCAGGCTCCAATGCCTCAGCAGATCCCGATGTCAGAGCAGCCCTGGACCTGCAGAACGGTGAGAGCTCCCTGGGCTCCAGTGGCATTGGGGGTTGTGCACTGGGACACTCAAAATCCAGCTCATTTTTGCCTCGTGGCCAGCCCTGCTTGGTGGCATCAGCCCTCTCCTTGTCCCCACCTCCTCATGCAGCAGGAGCACTCAGCTGGACACTGGTCCTGTGGAACAGCTGGGAGATCTCCAGCCCTTTGTCAGCACCCCAGAATGAGCAGGAAGGAACTCAGGTGGAGCTGGGATGTGAAGCTGTGGGTGCTGAGCTCAGGTACCTGCTCAGGATTGGTGGCAGGCAGCAGTGGGGCCCCAGCCTTTGCCCCAGCCTTGGACACTGTTGGACTCTCAGCCTTGTCTGTGCCAGGATCCACGTGCAGAATCAGTTTAAAGGGCAGTGGTTTGGGGTTTGGATGGATTTCCTGGGATTTGGGAGTTCTCAGCAGCAGAGGAGCTCTGGAGGCTCTGCCCCAGCTCTGCTGTCCAGATGCCAGACAGGGAATGAAGCCATATGGCCCTGCTGTCCCCTTTCCCTTCCACCATGGAGATTTCTGGCTTTTGGGATGCTCTTGGGGCTGCACATGGCCAAGGAGCTGCTCTCCTGGTGCCTCAGCCCCAGCTGATGCCCCGCAGCCGCTGATCTGGGGACTGACGCCAGCGTGTGTCACTCCAAATGTCACCACTGCCTCATCCTGCAGCCYGGGGGGGTTTGGGGAGAGGCACAGCTGGAACCCACCCCCAGCTCTGCTGGGCCCCTCTGGAATCCGGGCAGCGAGGCCAGGAGGGATCTGTGCTCCTCAGGGCTGGGGTGAATCCCCCTGTGCCCCTCCCCAGTCCAGGGTTATTTCAGGGGGCTGCTCCTGCTCCTGCCTGGCAACAGGGATGGGTTGGGATGGCAGGAGCCATTTCACCCCTGTAATGGCATTYTGCTCTCGCTGCTCCCATGATCATAATTGGGATGGCAATAAAATCTCCAATGCAGCAGCAGCTGGAGACAGCTCTTAAAAAATGAGCTCAGCCCGGGACTGATGCTGAGCAGAGCTGGGAGGGGGAGGGAAAGCTGTCACTCCGTGCTCCTCTTGGATGGAATTCCCACTCCTAGCAGGGTTTCCAGCAGATMAGGGCTCCAGCCCTGCCCCCTTTCCCCCCTGCCCCTGCAGAGCTTTGCTCACAGAGCTCCGAGCTGGTTCCTGCAGAGCTGAGCAGCCCTGCTGGGACTGGGCTGCTTTCCAGCCACAGCTGCCTGTCCCTGCTGGCCTTGGAGCAGGCAGCTGTCCATCAGTCTGGCCTGTCAGTCTGCTCCTCTGCCCACATGTCCAGCAGTCCAGTCGGATTAAAGCCTCTGGAATGATGGATCCCCCTGCCAAGGTGCAGAGATTGGCTGGTGGCACCCAGGACTCGGGGCTCCCTCTCAGAGGGAACTGGGCTTGCTGGGCACCCCCTGCCCTGGCTGAGGGCTGCCCTGGGGCTGAGCCCTCGGGAGCAGGCTGCTTCCTGAAGGACAGGGCTGCAAAGAGCTGGTGTTTTATCCAGGAGCTCGCAGGGCTGGCAGGGACTGCCCTGCCCGCTGTCACCACAGCTCAGGTGAGAGATCAGGAGGAGATTTTGCCGTCAAAGGTGCAGCACTGGCAGGCAGTGACAGCGATCAGGGTGTGATTGATGTGGCAGCCCCCCGAGGGGCTCAGGCCAGCCTCGCTGAAGTGCTGAGCTTAATGAACGAGCTGATCTAACGAGGGCTGGCACGGCTGCTCCGGCCGGACAAATGAGGTCGTGTGTGGGGCAAAGCCCGTGGGAGGCACTGAAATCACCGGGCAGTCACCATCCAGCAGCAGGGCAGGGCTGTGCTGGGCACTGCTGGGCACTGCTGGGCACTGCTGGGCACTGCTGGCCGCACTGGGAGCGGCGCTGGCCGCACTGGGAGCGGCGCTGGCCGCACTGGGAGCGGCGCTGGCCGCACTGGGAGCGATGCTGGCACCGGGGGGTGGCTGCACGTCAGCATCCCCAGCGCTGCTCACGCCCCCGAGCAGCGTCATCCATCATTGCTCTGAAAGGTGCCTAATTACAGCCTCTGCTTTCCTGTTCCCGGTATTCATCATCCTGCCCCAGCACCTCGTTGTTAGGTGGTTTGGAGCTGCTGGYTTGGAGCAGCAAAGGCTCAGGGTCCCTCCCTGGGACGAGGTGTCACCTCCTCCCYGCTGCTCAGAGCCCCTGTGGGTGATGTGTCACCCCCAGCTGGTGGGGACACCCCCAGAGGTGTCCCCCCCCCCACCAGTGCTGTGGCTGGGGATGTCCTGCCTGGCCAGGCTCTGGAACATTCCCTCTGTCCCCTCCCCATGCTGCCCTCGCTGTGCTCCTGGGGTGCTCCCAGGCTGTGTTGCAGTGCAGAAGGTGAAGGATGAGCTCAGGAGGGAGGCAGGACGGGGAGGCAGCTGCAGAGGAATTACCAAATTCCCCYCTCATTGAATGCTGTGTGTTTGTGTCTCTGTGGGGGCAGGAGCCCTTGGCAGGAGCGTGGCCCTGCTTTTCCCTGCCTGGGGCTGTGCCTGAGTGTCCCCTCTGTGCTGCTGGGGCTCTTGTGGGCTCGTGTTTGTACATCCAGCAGCAACAAATGCCATGTGGACACTACAGCTGAGGTGCCAGGACAGTTGCCAGGGTTTTGGGGTCCTTGTCTCCACTCCCAGGCTGGGAGGAACCTGAGGCAGGGCAAGCCTTGGCCACAGGGTGGTTTGAATGGACACCTTTGGCCTTGGATGGACACTTTGGATGGGAACCTTGGCAAAGCCCAGCTTTGGTGGGAGAGGCCAAGGCTGGGTTTGCAGTGGGAGTCTCCTGGAGCTGGGCTGTCACTTGCTGCTTGGGCTCTCCTGGCTGGGTCAGCAGGGACAAGGACACCACGGGGGCTGTGGGCAGCACCCAGCCCTGGTGACAGATGGGATGGGAACACATTGGGAAGTCCTGGCACCATGGGCCGTGGGCTGTCACCCTGCATTTGCCTCCCAGCCCCTCCTCATCCTGCCCCTGATGTTAATGGCCAATTAAAAGTTCTCACTTGAACCCTCAAAAAAAGAGCCCCATCTGTCCTCTTAGGGACCACAGCCACTGCATGGAGTTCAGCTGCAGGGTTCCTGGTGGCATCAGTGGAACACTCAGTGGCAACAAGGTGCTCTGGGATACAGGGGGAGTCAAGCTCAGCCTCTGCTCTCTGTGGTCCTGCTGAGACCCAGGTCAGGTTCACTCCCAGCCACCATTTCCCAGTTGAGATCCAGCYCTGACTGGTGGCTCAGTCAATCCACCTTGGGTGGAAACAAGAGCCCAGCACCCTCCTGCCCTGCCCCCCTCCCCTACTTTTAGAAGAGTTCTCCACTTTGGTAGAGAAATAGAGATGCTCATGGAATATTAAACACCTCCCCAAAGCCCCTGCTGCTGATGAGTGGCTTCTGCTCCTCCTCGCCTGGTGCAGGCAGTGACCTTTCAGAAATGTTGTACTTTGTGGTCGTCTCTAAATGTCTCCTCTCCTGGGAGCATCTTGTGGAGATAGAGATTCAGACATGATGTCTGTCAAGAAGAAAAGCAGATTGCGGCCAATCTGGGGCTGCCTGTGCAGCCTTGCCTGGGCCACGTGCTCAGGAATCATAAGGTTGTCTCTAAAAATAAGCAGTGGCTTCTTTTGGGTTGTCTCCTTGGTGCCATGGCTCAGGAGGGAATCCTCAGCTCCGGGGTTTTGCGAGGGCTGGGAGATTCCACGTGGGAGAGGAGTGGAGAGTCCTGTGGCCACAACTGCCAGGACTGGGGATGGGAGCCTGGGCTGGGAACACAGCTCTGTGGAGACACCAGCTTTGCTGGGAAGGAAGGGCAGGTCCTGCCTCCCTGGGAGCTGCTCCRGCGCCCCAAGACCTGGGGCTGCTGAGCAGGAGGAGCCTCGTGAGAGGCAGCAGCTGCCACTCACCAAAATAACTCCCTGCTGTGGAAGCTCTTCATGTTCTCCAGCCGTCCCTGAAGTCACGCTCGGGGACGTTCTGTGGTGACCCAGCCACCGCCTGCTCCTGCACAGACAGCTCCTCTCACACTGCCCATCCCCTGCCCTGCCAGGAGAATCTGCTCCTGCCTGAGCAGCCTTGAGAGGCACGAGGGTGACATCAGGAGCGTGGCCACCATGGGCACAGCCCAGCTGGGCTCTGCCAGGGCTGTTGGGGACGGTCACTTGGCCTCCTGGTGGCCTGAGGAGCCTCAAGGTGTTCACCAGGTGCTGTGGGGTGGGAAGATGCTCTGTAGGGACCCTGCTGGGTGCCCTGRGTGCCCACCCAGCCATTGGTTCTCCCTTTGCTCCTCCAGCCCTGCCCTCCTGCCTGCCCAGCCCAGCCCTGACCCAGAAAAACACGCTGAGAGCGGCAGAGCCAGGAGAATTTGTTTCCCCGCCAGCCCCTGATGGGATTAGGAATAACTCTCTCCTGGATAATTCTCCATTAGGTCTGGTGATTGATTTCCTTCCTCCTTACCCCCAGCTCTGTCCTGCTCTCCCTGTTTCAGCTGGATTATTTATTCTCATGCTTGGCTTGCTAATTGCCTGATCACCAGAGCTGAGGCTTGGCCACATCCCTGGCCTCCTTTGACCCTCCAGTTTCTGCCTCTTTGCTTCTGTCTCAGCTCTGATTTAATCCCCTCCACGCCCCAGCATAAGCCAGGATCTTTCTGCTGCYCTGTGCAGAGGGAGAAACCTGCTGGTGTCACCCCAGGAGCCAGGGAAGGTCTGAGGGRTGCTCCTGAAGCTCCTCCCCATCACCTCAATCCTCCCCATGCCCCCCTCTCTTTTCTGGGGTTTTTCCAAGCTCACTGTGGCTCCAAACCCACTGACTTTGCAGACTGGAGGCAAGGGAAAAAACAAAGCTGCAGGAAGCACACGTTTGTTTTTGGAGGGTGGCTCAGGTCACCTTTGCTCCTCATGTCAGTGCCCCTGGGAACTGTGCTCTGCTCTGAGCTGCAGCAGCAGCTGGAAAAACASAGTTGGATTCCCTGACTTCACATTTGGGCATCAGACTGTGCTCTGCCAGTTCTGAACAATGCCAGGACACCCCCCTGCAGGTCCCCACAGCCTGTGGTGCCATGGTCAGTGTGGGTGGTGTCACCAGTGAAGCTGAGCATGGAGCAGAGCCCAGGGACCCTCGTTTTTTGCCTTTCCAGCCTAAAATCATACGGGGGAAGGGTGTTTTTGGGAGGTGTGACTGAGGGCTCAGGGTTTTCCAGCAGGGAAGAAGGAGTAGGCATCTGGATGGGCTTTGGCACAGGACTGGGGCCTGGCTCCTCTTCAGGTCTGGAGGAGCTCTGTCCTGGGGCAGCTCTGGCTGCAGTTTTCTGTTCCCCATGGGCAGAGCCTGGAGCCAGGGAATTGTTGGCATCAGCATCCAGAGTGCCCCATCCTCTGCTCCAAGCCCCTGCCAGCAGCTCAGGGAGGTTCAAGTCCATGGAGCCTGCTTGATCCAGCAAATTCCTGTTCCTGGGAGTCCAGATSTCATCCAGGTCACACCCCAGGACASGGAAGCACAGGGAGATGTTTAGCAGCAATCCTGGCACGCTGTCAGGGAGCTGGGAAACTCCCCAGGGATGCTCAGACCCTCCATCCAACCCCAGCCCTGTGCAGGGGCTGAGCAGGGTGACAGTGTCTGGGAAGGTGCTGGCACAGCCCAGCAGGGCTGGCATTGCCTGCCCTGGCACGGAGCTGGGCTGGGGACAGCAGCCAGGGAGCGGGGATGGCGTGGGGACACTGGGCTGCCAGGCAGGGCTGGCTGCTGGCAGGGGCTGGGCACTGGCGAGCAGGCAGCGCTCAGGGTGTTCCCAACAGCTTTTGGCTGCTGCTGGTGTTTGTAGGAGCCCTCTCCTGCCTCTCTGCCAAGTTTGGGATGCACTGACAGTGGCACAAGGTGCTGGCACTGGCACCTCCCTGACACCCGTGTGGCAGAGCACTGGGGGTATCCTCGCTGATGTTTTTGGGGTGGGGGTCCCACCRTCACTYYCTGGGGTGCTCCCTCCCTGCTCYGGGGTGTCCATCCTCTCCTGGGGTTCCCTGCATCACTGGAAAGATGCAGCAGCATCCCCTGGTTGCCTCTGGYCCCTGCCATGAAGGGCCCTGGCCTGGAGCAGCAGCAATGGGGTGCTGGAATGGGAAGGACTCAGCAGGAGCATTTTGCATCCTGCATGTCGAGGGATGGATAAAACAGGACCTTGCTCTGACTGAGGTGTTTGTGCTCAGGCAATGTCTGACAGGGGAACCTGGAAATGGCAACCTGGGCTGATTTTTTGGTCTTTAKTCACAAAAAGGGAGAAATMATGGCAGCTGAGGAGCWGTTGCTCCTGGAGGAGCTGGCAGGGCCAAGCTTGGGCCACAGAAGCAGGAGCTGTTTGAAGGGTGGAGAGGGAGCAAAATCCCCCCTGCAGGAGYCAAGGAATCCCAGAATGGTTAGGGCTGGAAGGGAACCTTGGAGACCATCTCATTTCCACCCTCTGCCATGGGCAGGGAGCCCTTCCACTGTCCCAGGCTGCTCCAAGCCCCGTCCAGCCTGGCCTGGAACACTTCCAGGGATCCAGGGGCAGCCACAGCTCCGCTGGGTAACCCCAAGCCAGGGTGGCTGGAGAGCAGCAGTTCCTCTGTGCTGCTGGTGSCTGGGACAAAACAAGCTCAGGGGTCACAAATCTTGGTGAGGAAGAAGGGAATGAGGCAGGGAAGACTCCAGGGGCTCACAAAATTGTCCAATTGTCCAAAACAGTTCTGCTCTGCTTCCCCCATCGTAGCTCCTCAGCCCCGGGCTTTGCTGGCTCTGTCCCCAGCCCTGCATGCAGCAAGCTTGTTATTTTTAAAAATAAATTAAATGAGGAGAAGAGCCTCTATCTAGGCCTTGCTCTGGATCTTAATTGCCCTGGCTCCCCAGGGGCCGGGCGAGCCCGGAAAGCGCTGCACAATCGCCGTAATGAGCTATTAATAAAGAGCCCGGCTCCGCCTGGCCGTGCCCGGACAGAGGGACCGCGGGTGTCCCTGCAGGGACAGGGACCGCTGGGGCAGAGCCGGAGCTCGGGACTGCCGGGATGGGCAGGGAATGGCTCCTCCAGCATCCCTCACCCCGCGGTGGGGGCAGCGGAGCACCCATGGGTGGGGCTGTGCGGCGGGGCTGGGGATGCTCTGGAAGGGAAGGTGAGCCCCGGGCTGCGGCTCCCGCTCTCCATCTGCCAGGGAAAACAACTCCAGCAGGGCTGGGGCTTTGCTTAGAGGATCAGGTGGCAGGAGTAGTAACCAAAAGTGGAGTTGGGTTACGCGGGGCTCATCCATAATGAACGCGGGGCAGGGAGGGGAAGGGCAGGATCTCCCCAGGGCTGGCGGGGTGGGGGACACGGCCCAGCCTGGGGCATCAGTAAAGAGGCACCAGGCACCTTTATTTAGTGTCGAGACAATGAATAGCACAAGTGTCACAATAAATGGGGAGGGTTTTGTCCCGTGGGTTTGCAGGTTGTGTTTGGGGCAGAGCAAGAGTGGGGGCAGAGCAGAAGCAGGGGGACCAAGGGGAGCTGCCCCCACCTCAGCCCAGAGCCAGCTCAGCTTCCCAGGGCCACCAGCCAGGCTGAGCCTTCACAAAGTGGCTCTCCTGGAAGGCAGAGGCTGCCAAGCAGCATTTGGGGACCCCCAAAGGGGGTTTGGTGCAAGGAGTGAAGCTGAGCAGTGCTGGGGAGAGGTGGAGAAGGGGCAGGGGCAGCAGTGGGGTCGGTGGTGTCACCCCCCCCTGTCCCCCAGTGCAGCCAGCAGCTGTTAATGCTGTGGTTGTGTGAAATGGTGACACTTCCCTCTTGGTTTGATTCGTTGGAAGAAAAAGGGAAATGTGGCAAAATTAAGACACGTACACACAAAAAAAGAAAAAAAGGTGTCACAGACTCAGAATAGAATTGTTGAGGTTGGAAATCCCTCTAAGATCATCGAGCTCAAATGTTACCCCAGCACTGCCAAGGACACCACTTGTCCCTCAGTGCCACATCCCCACGTCTGTAAAAGATCCCAGAATCCTGGGATATCCTGTGGGGAAAGGACCCACAGGGATCATCCAGTCCAACCCCTGTCCCTGCACAGACACCCCARCAAYCCCACCCTGAGCATCCCTGAGAGCAGTGYYCACACACTCCTTGAAGATCACCTCCCATCCTTCCAAACCTGCCCTCCAGCAATGGGTTTATCCCCCCAGAATTGCTCCTCTCTGGGAATGGGACCAGGGCAGGAAATGATCCTTGGAGATTGCATCCTYCCCTGAGGCACGAGCACAGAGAGTCCATAACCCCCCAGCCCCTGAGGCTGCTGCCATGTGCCACCAGCCCATGGGGACAGGAGGGAGGGTGACACCAGCCTTGGGTGGGTGTGAGGAGCAGGACATGCTGGCTCCTGCTGTCCCTGCTCCATCAGTGTCACCTCTCTGGGGTCCCCATCGTTCTCCTCCTGTCACCCCCCGAGCCCAGCAGCAGCCACCTCTTTTTGGGGCCTTGTGAGCACTGAGGACCTGCAGTGGCACCAAGGGGGAGCATTGCAGCCACTCCTCGATGGCCTTGAGCAGCCACACGTGTCACATCATCCTCTCCCCTTGCCCCACATCCTGCTGGGCTGCCTCAGACAGGTTTGGGCTCCCACAGACACGTTTGGGGTCCCTGAGGTGCCCAGAGGGACAGAAGGGAGCGTGTGAGGGGCTCCCTGGAGCCACAGCTTGGGCTCCCTGGATGTCACAAGGGCTGGAAGCGGCCCTTGGGGGCTGCACCCCAGTTTGTCCCAGTGCTGGGGAGTGATGGGACAAAGCCCCCCATGCTGGAGGTGTCAGTGCCCCACTCCCTGCACCTCCACAGGGGTGGCTGCAGGGGCTGGCTCTGCTCTTGGTACCCCCAATATTCTCTTGCCAGGCTCAAAAACACCCCACAGCTCCCCAACCGAGCAACTCTGCCACTTAATTAGGTTAATGACCGTGCTTCATTAAGGAAAGGCGTCTGAGGAGTTTTTGGTGGCGCTGGGAGCTGCGTTTCCAGGCAGCCTGGCAGATTTGGGGCACGGGTGGGGACAAGGGAGCGGCAAAGGGGAGGCAAAGAAAAGGGAAAGCGGCGGCCAAGTGCTAATCCCTGGAAAGGAAAGGAGGGCAGCGGGGGCACGGCACCGCCGCGGGTCCGTGTTAATCCCTCCTCGGCAAAGACTGAGCCCGGGGCCGCCTTAATCTGCGCTCCGAGAGGGCGGGACTGGGACAGGGATGGGGAAGGGGAAGGGGAAGGGGACCAGGCCCTACGTGC
This sequence comes from Alauda arvensis, assembly GCA_902810485.1. Lineage (NCBI taxonomy): Eukaryota > Metazoa > Chordata > Aves > Passeriformes > Alaudidae > Alauda > Alauda arvensis. The sequence continues at coordinate 100,149 of CADDXX010000466.1, forward strand.
TGCACCGAGCATCCCCCGTCCTACAAGACCCCTCCAAGCCGGGGGCCTGGGGAGAATTTGTGCCACTGGATGAGGCCTCACACCAGGAGCAGAGGGAATGGGACATCCCACCTGTGTCACCAGAGGGAATGGGGCATCCCACCTGTGTCACCAGAGGGAATGGGACATCCCACCTGTGTCACCAGAGGGAATGGGGCATCCCACCTGTGTCACGAGTTGGCAACATCTCTGCCAGCATCTCTTTGCTCCTGCCCTTGGGGTGTGTGTGCCCTGCATTACCCCAGGGTGCTCACAATCCCCCCATGCCCACMCTGCCAGGGGCACAAGGAGGGCTGAGCCAGTGGGGGCAGAGGCTCAGGTGTGGCTCTGCAGCCCTGGCTCCTCTCACAAACCTCTCCCCCTGCCTCAATTTCCCTGTTCCSATGGAGAGTGAGGCTCGTTCATCCCAGCTTTGCACAGGGCAGGATCCCCAAGTTGCACGGTTGGTGAAAGGGACCCAGAGGGTTTCCTGGAGGGACTGGGGTCTCATCAACCCCACAGAGCACGGCTTGGGGGGCACTGTGCAATCTCAGCTCCCACACAGGTGATCTGTGGGGCAGGGTAGGACTCTGTCCCCACTGACCTCTCTCTCTCTCCGTCGCAGGCGCATGGCAGAACGGCASTGAGCCCCTAGACCATGCCCCACACCATGACATGGTGGCTCCCGGTGCTGGCCCTGGTGCTGCAGTGCCCGCGGGCGGGCGCGTGCCCCGCGCGCTGCGAGTGCGCCCCGCAGCTGCGCTCCGTGCTGTGCCACCGCCGGCGCCTCACCGCCATCCCCGAGGGCATCCCCACCGAGACCAGGGTCCTGGAGCTCAACAAGAACCGCATCCGCTGCCTCAACCCCGGGGACCTGKCCCCGTACCCGCTGCTGGAGGAGCTGGATTTCAGCGAGAACATCATCTCCAATGTGGAGCCCGGCGCCTTCAGCAACCTGTTCAACCTGCAGACGCTGCGCCTGCGGGGGAACCAGCTCAAGCTCATCCCCCCGGGGGTCTTCACCAAGCTGACCAACCTGACCCTGCTGGACATCAGCGAGAACAAGCTSGTCATCCTGCTGGACTACATGTTCCAGGACCTGCGCAACCTGAAGAGCCTGGAGGTGGGTGACAACGACCTGGTGTACATCTCCCAGCGCGCCTTCTCGGGGCTGCTGGGCCTGGAGCAGCTGACCATTGAGAAGTGCAACCTGACCTCCATCTCGGCCGAGTCGCTGTCCTACCTCCAGAACCTGGAGGTGCTGCGGCTCCGGCACCTCAGCATCTCTGCGCTGGAGGACCACAACTTCAAGAAGCTCTACAATCTCCTGCAGCTGGAGATCGACAACTGGCCGCTGCTGGAGGAGGTGTCCCCCACCAGCTTCCAGGGCCTGAACCTCACCTCGCTCTCCATCACCTACACCAACATCACAGCCGTGCCCGCCGCTGCCTTGAGGAACTTGGTGTACCTGCGGTACCTCAACCTGTCCTACAACCCCATTAGCACTGTGCTGAAGGGCTCCTTTAAAGACCTCATCCGGCTCCAGGAGCTCCACATCGTGGGCGCTCTCCTGGTGTCCGTGGAGCCRCAGGCTTTCTCCGGCCTGAGACAGATCCGGCTGCTCAACCTCTCCAGCAACTTCCTGTCCACGCTGGAGGAGAGCACCTTCCACTCGGTCAACACGCTGGAGACGCTGCGGGTGGACAGGAACCCCCTGGCCTGCGACTGCCGGCTCCTCTGGATCCTGCAGCGGCGGAAGACGCTCAACTTCGACGGGCAGCAGCCCATGTGCTCCTCGCCGCCCGAGATCCAGGGCAACGCCCTGCGCGACTTCCCGGACTCGGTGCTCTTCGAGTACTTCACCTGCCAGAAGCCCAAGATCCGGGATCGCAAGCTGCAGCACGTGACGGCGCGGGAGGGGCAGTCCGTGTCCTTCCTGTGCCGCGCCGACGGGGAGCCCGACCCCTCCATCGCCTGGGTGTCCCCCCAGCACCGCATGATCACCACCCGCAGCACGGGCCGGGCCACGGTGCTGCCCGGGGGCACCCTGGAGATCCGCTTCGCCCAGGTGCAGGACAGCGGCACCTACATCTGCATCGCCAGCAACGCCGGCGGCAACGACACCTACTTCGCCACCCTGACGGTCAAGGGGCGCCCGGCCGACGGCGCCCACCGCGCCAACCGGACTCTGTACCTCAGCGACTTCAACGACACCTTCCACAACGACACGCAGGTRTTCCTCAAGTTCACCTTGGACCTCAAGACCATCCTGGTTTCCACGGCCATGGGCTGCATCACCTTCCTGGGCGTGGTGCTCTTCTGCTTCCTCCTGCTCTTCGTCTGGAGCCGCGGCCGGGGGCAGCACAAGAACAACTTCTCCGTGGAGTATTCGTTCCGCAAGGTGGACGGTCCCACCACCACCACCGGCCAGGGAGGGGCCAGGAAGTTCAACATGAAGATGATCTGAGCCTCTGCCAGAGAGAACCGTTGTGTGCTGCCTGGCCCCGGGCACGGCCRCGGTGGGACGGGGCCGGGAGGGCTGTGGGAGCACCGGCCGTGCCCCGGAGCTGGCAGAGTGACCTCGCTGTGCTGGGACATGGCTGGAGACAGAGGTGCCACAGGCCAGCAGGGTGGGAACCGCAGGGACCTCAGGGTCGGGGAGGGATGACCCCGATGTCCTGGCCCTGTGGAGAGCCCTCAGGGCTCAGGGGCCATCCCAGGGGCYCCTGATGTAGCGAGGTTTTTGCTACCAACTATGCATTTCTTGAGCCAAAAGATCAGCAGTGTTTGGGCCTGGGAGAAAAATGCTTCCTGTTTCTCCCCCACCYTTTCCCTTTTTTTGTAAGGGACTCTTCAGAAAACTTTCCTGGTAGTTGTTTGTGGTTCTTTTCTTGGTGTTGGTGGGGGTTTTGGTCMGATTTTTTTGGTTTTATTTTATTTTTTTTAATGAACTTCCAAGTGAAATGTCTTCCGGGGCAATGTGGGACTGGGGAGGTTGTGCTGAGCTGGGAGGGTTCCCCAGCCCCTTGGCAAAGACAGATTCCCCCCCACCCCAGGCACGGATGTGCCTTGAGAGCTTCTCATCCGTGGATTTAAGATCCAGCATCTGCCAATGTGGGTGCCTGGGGACGCTTCTGCACAAGCAATAATAACCCTCCAGGGCCAGGCTCTGAGGAGGTGTCAGCAAGAAAAGAAAAGGGAAAAATAAGGCAAAATGAGGCCAAGATCGTTAAAATCAGGAAGAGCAACCCCAGGGTGATGCAAGGCCCCCCTGTCTCTGCATCTGCCCAGGGGGGCTGGGATTCCCATGGGTTCAAAAGGCACTTTTGGGTTCATTTTCTTTGAGTTGCAAAGTTGAAATCTGCAGGAGAGCAGGCCCTGGCTCATCCTGTGCAGGAAGGCCCTAAGGCCCAGGAAGGAAGAGGAGAGAAAAGCTGGGAACAAGCAGTCCAGAACATCCTGGCTGACACCTCCATCCCAGATCCTGCAYGCTCCTGCCCTGAGGACCACGGGTCAATGTCCCTGGGGCTGCTCTGGCTGCCACAGGGGTGGTTCCTGCCTTCCCATCCCACCCCTTCCCAGGCTTYGCCCTGGCTCTGCCTCAGGGCGTGGATTTTTGTGTGTGGGAGAAGGAATGAAGCTGGAATGGAAGACCTGGATGTGACCTGGAGGATCCAGGGAGTTCACTCCTTCCTCCTCCTCTTCCTCCTCCCATGTGCACCCTGGGGGTTGCTGCAGGTCCCTGTTCCTGTAGGGATGTTCCCCACCTGGATGTCCCTTCTCCAGCCAGTGATGGTCAGGCTGGGARCTGGAGGGTGCAGCTGCCCCTGCTGGGCACCCCAGAGTGGCACCAGAGCATCCGAGGGGTTGGGAGCTTTGTGGGGCACAAGTGGCTGCTTAGAACATCACCCCAATCCTGTTCTGCTCTCACAGGGTGCCATCCATCC